>JAGDQP010025968.1:0-26377 GCA_022664845.1 Lepisma saccharinum
TTTTGGCATGTTTTGAAGTATCTTTTTTTTTTTTTCGTTTTATTAATAGTTTTGATAATCATTTTTGTACAATGATTACACATTGGATTTGCTTCAAAAACAGGCAAACTAACCTTGATATCATCAACAGCATTTATTTTCACTGTTCCTTTCACTTGTATTACTCATACGTATCCTGAAATATGTATATAATAGCACATATTGTTCACGTTACTCTTGAGGGTAACCAAGGAAGTACAACATACTGTTAAGGTGCATTAGGGCTTATATAGGTGTTTAATATCTTTAGCACATTAGAATTAATACGCATTAATTATATTTTTCGTGAGGCCCCCACGAATCCCCCGAATAAAATCTTCAGGGAGAAACACTGTTAGTTTTGTACTTGGGGAGACCTCATTAACCTATTTAATTTATCTCACGATAGCCGAACTTATGAAGAAATCTCCTGTGATGTAATCAACCTGTTAAATATGTTTTCAGCGCCTTAAGACGAAACATCCTACGTACGTATGTCCCGTATACTACTTGAAGGTGAATCATATAGCACAACTGTAATCCCGTGACCAAGATCCAACCAATATTTGCTCAGTGTTCAGACTGTATTCATTTGGTGGTGGTGGTTCGTCTCACTGTTCGCCGGTCTCCAGAAGTGAATAATTGCTCGTTAAGATAAGTCAGTAGAGCACCTCGACGGTGGTTGGTGACGCATTAACTATGCCGTCTCAGGACTCTTAATTGTGCCCTTGCCTGTAATCGTATGGTTGAAAAGCATGACTCTCCACAATCTCAATATTCATTATCGTGCATAGGTTATAGCGAGTGAACGGGATGTTCCCAGTCCTGACTAGTGAGCGAGCTCCCTCGTTTTCCGATGAGTTGGAAATAACGAGGAAGAAGATATTATGACCAATTGTAGCAGTCTGCGCTCACGATTATGTTCGCGAAAGGGTCTCAATCAAATTCACTTGCCCTGGGGACCAGATTGCTTTGCGCCGCCACTACTCAAGTGAATGATGATATTCAATTCACACCTACGAAACAAATAATGAAACAGGAATTCATACTAGAGATCCCACAGATACTGATACTAAGCACGCAGTACTAATAAAAATATAAAATGTTATCTGATGAACCATATCAAATTTCACAAATTAATAGTACCCTGACTTCCAAATCTACAGATGACTGCATTTTCTACAGAGAACAATTCGAGAATCAGAATTATTTTTTAAAACAAATCCAATAAGAACAGATTCTTAAAAGCCTTTAAAGGCAAAAGACATGAAATCTAACCAAATAAAATACGTAGCACATTTACGTGCGTCATCAAGGACATCCCATCTAAAAATGAAATTGACAACCTTAAACAATATCTGAAAGAAAAGGTTCCAATTACTAACTATACAAGAATACGAGGAGATAGGACCGGCCGGATAGCCGCGCGGTCTACGGCAGTAGGCCAACGACTCGAAGGTCCCAGGTTCGAGTCCAGGCAGGGATCTGGGTATGAATTTTAATAGCTAAAGGGCGAATCGTGAAGGGCCGAAGCCCGAAGTTACGAGACTGGCCCATATCAAAATAAAGTTTACTAAAGTTTAACTCCGTCTAAAGTTTACAAGGAGACGGAGAACCACTACCTGTGATCAGATTATACAGAAAAAAAACCTACATTGGTCAGCGGAACAATAACGAACGGCATTACCGTCGGATACTTCAGATATAAAGTAGAATCATCTCGTTTAACTGCTCGACCTCTACCTGGGCGAAGAAGTTACCAATACCATAGAGACCAATCCTGTCTTAATAGGGTCATCTGCTTCAAATGTGGGAAATCACACCCCAGTTATTCATGTACAACTACACCTAATCTAACTTTTGTGCTACCTGTAAGAAGAAGGGACATAGAACTACAAGATATATTTGACCCCTACGACCTAAACAGCCTCAATCCAACACTTAAAGTAAACTATACAAAACCTGCAAACAGAATTCATCCAACCATAATACATTAAAGGAACTTAGCCATGGATCCAACAACGACAAGCTAGATGATATGGAAAAGAGTTTGAAAGTTGTAAAGCTTTTACCCTTTACAACTTTTGTAATAACGATCTTTCCTCAAGAGATACTTAAAAGTTATTATCAAGGAACGTACTACGGGAGCTATTTGTAAGATAAGCTCGAGTCAATGGCAACGCACCAAGCTAAAAATTCGGTATATTATTCAGTACCTGAATCGGTATCAAACTGCCAAATTTCAAATTTGCTGTATTTTTTTAAGTACGTCAATTTTGAGCTCTGTGTTGCATGGTCTTGGCTGTTATAAAACATTGTTGGGAGAGACTGCAAAATTACAAGGATCTCCAGAGTATAAACGGTGAATCCGAGAAGAAAAATATAAATAACCTTTCTTGTAGAGAATTTTGTGTAGATTACTTAACACACTTTGCTGTAAAATGCTTTTTAAGCGAGATATTTTTTAAAAAAGCACTGTTTTGGCGCCATTTTTTCAATATAGCGGAGCGAGCGGCAACGTCCTGAGGTCGTAAATTATGCGTATTACTCAGGACATGAAACTGTGCCAAACTGCCGTTTCAAAACTTTTGTAATGTTTGCAGGTAAAAGAACATATTGCTTGGACTACAAACCGTTCTTGAAGTTTTTGTTTGCCAATTCTGTGAATGGGTCGTGGTTCAGAATACTAGTAAACTGTAGATTGTATTTGTTAACTATGTGAAAAATTATCTAGAAATATTAATAATTATAATTAGCTAGCTATATCCCGCGGTCTTCAACCGCGCTACTTAAAATCGGTAGGATCGTTGGAGGATGAGGAATTGCATAGTATATTTTGTATGGTGTCGAATGATGTTCATGCCAACTTTGGTGTGAATACGTTAAACTATATAAGAACCATTTAGAAAACTGATATTTGAAAACTGTTACTTTTTCTTGTCCTAAACGTAATGGAAATCGCGTATAGTGAAAAAGAAACAATATCCAGTGCCACTTAATTTCACCTATTTCCGTAAAGTGTGTAAAATGACTAAAGGTGGAAACAAAGTACAATTTGTGTGTCTGTGAAACAAAGATATAAAGAATAAGTTTGATCCTTGCCTCGAATAGAAACTTTACCACTTCAGTAGTCACGCGATGCGCAAATCAGTTATCAGTTGAACGATATTATTTTGTAAGTACAACCGTCTTCTTACCAAAAAATAAAAAATATTTTGATAGAATGGGAAGGATGTAACAAGGCCTTGAAGTTTCAGTTATCAAATTTAAATTACTAATGGTGACAAAAATTGGACTAAATTCCAATTATTCAATATGTTATTAGCTTGTGAATAAGTGTTAGCAATGTCGGATAATGTACGAAGATAGCTAAGAGTATTCCTTTCTTTAAATTTCCATGAGAATATACTATTAAGCCTCAATATTAAGTCGATAATTACTTCTTTGAAGAGATTTGAGGATTACTTGCAATTAGTGGGTGTGGTCTAGGTTGGGGAAAAGGATGTGGACAGTATTTGAGTACACCGGAAAGGAGTGTACATTATTTTGGATGTACCAGAAAAGTAAAGAATTATCCTGTTGTATTTTTATCGCGATATTAAGCGAAAATAGTTATGACGGACATATTAAGACGACTATTATTGTTAGGCCTAGGCAATCTCGGGAACATAGTACCAATCTGTTGAAAGTGGAAGTAGAGATTAGGACCGTAGTACTACACAATCAATAGATTTTATCCTCTTGCTAACAAGATGGTGGCTGACATTACTGAATATGTATATTCTAAATATTAGCTTAAACAAATTGAAAATTGAAATTGAGAAGACTATATTTTGAAATTGAACATTCTTGCAAAGAAAACTATCATTGTTAGCTTTGTGCACTAAGCTGATTGCTGTTTTCTTACACCTGTAATTCATTTTTCGAAGTTAAACTTAAGAGAGTTTTGTCAGATTTTCTTATATGTCCGAATTGAATTCGATAGTAATCTTCATTAACACTCTAAAATAATTTCAAATACTTTATGTGTTATATTTGTATAATTCCATATTTTTATTCAACTGTATGTAAACACATTATGCTCAATCTTAAGTCTATTATTCACATCTGGTACTCCCAGCAATTTAGATCAAATAAAAGTTACAATATTAAATTTGAATACCTCTCAAACTGAATTTTCTATTTGTAGATTGTTTTCAATATGACATCACACCAACACAGTATATTTCAATCCATTTCTTGTGTCTTTTGTACTTCCTCGGAAGCTTTTGAAGCTGGATTTTCTTTCGACTTCAAAATTTTGCGCGAATAGAGAGGGGTTCGTACTCGGACTGATAAAAGGAATTGAGTCCTTACAGTTGGTTACTATGTGATCGAAAGTATCCGGACACCCCGCGTAATGTGGTTTTCTTTCTTTATAATATTGCATACACATAATTATGTTTTACTTGTTAGTATGAATTGTTTAAGAAAAGTATGCCTTTAAAAAGCTCTTATTATTATTTATCACAGAGGGCGACACAGAACTACCATCTACCTAGTGGAACACATGGTTAGCGATTTGAGTAGTCACCAGGCAGCAGAATGGGACGGTCTGAGGAACTCAAGGACTTGTAACGTGGTCAGACGAGTGGGTACTAATTGTGTACGAAGTCTGTGGTTGTTATAGTGGAGTCGAAACGTGAAGGGAAGTGTACAAACAAACTACATGCAGGTCGACCTCCCGTGTTGACCACCAGAGACCACCAAGGCTTGAAGATGGTCATACAGCGAAATAGTCGTATATCCATCGCCACCATCAAACAAAAACTCCAAATGACATGAAGATCTACTCCAAACACTATGACTGTTATGCGAGAGATGTAGAAACTTGCTTTCCATGGCCGAGCAACTACACATAAACCACACATCACACAGGCAAATGCCAAAACCCCGCCTCGCGTAATATAAAGAGCGTTAAAATGACCCATGGAACAGTGGAAAACCGTTGAGTAGAGTATACTATGTGGCGATTAGATGGTGGGGTGTGGGTGTGACGAATTCCTGGTGAACGACATCTACCAGCATGTATAGCGCCGACTGTGAAAGTCAGTGGTGATGAGGTTACAGTGTAGTCACGTTTCTCCTGGAGGGCTTTGTCCGCTTTTTGCTTTGCGTGGCAATGTTACGGCACAAGGTTACCGGTACATTTACATTTTAATCATTTTCCTTCTGCGTACCATGAAAGACCAGCTCCGAAATTGCTATTATAACTTTCAACACGACTGAGCACCCGCCAATACTCTAGGGATTATGGAGGAGGAATTTGTCGACAGCACCCACTAATGGATTGGTATGTTCAGGGTCCTGATGTGAATCAAAAAGAACATCTCTAGGATATTTTGGAACGCCGACTTCATGCTAGGCCACACCGACTGACCGACCCTCATTTCGGCGCTCCAACTTATATTCCGTGAGTAGCCTTCTGCCACCTGATTGGAAGTATGCCTGTAACATTGCTGGCTGTCATCAAGGCTAAGAGTGGGCCAAAACTGTATTGACTGCCAATGTTCCCGATGGAGGGTAAACCAAACTTGTATTTCATTTTCAGGTGGGTGTTGGGACAATTTTGATAACATAGTGTAGTTCGTTAAACTGATAGTGAGGTTTATTCTCATCATTATTTCGTTGTTTCATTCCCTCATTTCTTCGTGCTATCTTTCCTCTATCTTTCGATTCTTCTAACCTTTTTCTTCTATTCTTATGGTACTGTCCTAGAATCTGTGTTTCGAGTAAAATACCTAGCTAAGAAGTTAGTACGTTCGTAGTCAGATCCTTTATATTACTGTTGCTTAAGGGTGAAAGATGAGTCGTTATACAGAAAGGCTGTCAACTGTCCGTGATTGACCGGAACTGACGATGAATTCCACCTTCTGTACAGACAAATATTAAACCATGTCCGGGACAGTAAGAATCCCGGAATTTGATTTTTTTTAAAGCCCTTCAAGCAACCATGACTCACGCCGAATGGGTGATGATAGGGGAATTTGTATAATAAAGAAAGCGGGAGATAACGAGAATAATCTCACGAAAATCACGCACACGGTGTTTATCCACCACAAAATCTACATGACACTAACACTAGCAAAATTATATCAATGCCTTTCCCGTTTTGACGTTAAGTTGCTCTACTGGTGTACAGAAATACGAACAATTTATAAAGTATACCAACCCTTATGGGATATTTCCATCTTGTTTTCTATGTTGAAGTCCGTGGGCATCCTCTCTCGCTATCTCTTCCACTATTTGAGTAGCGCTACACCCTAACACATACGAAATTAAAATAAATGTTTAAAGTGGAAGAATAACAATAATATATTTTATGCGAAGAACTATTCTGTATCTTTTCACGTATGTTGCCATGTAAGAAATTTAATTTTCTTTGAAGAAATGAAATTTATTGTCGTCTTGCATTAATCATTGTTTTACTATGCTTGATGGGAAAGAAATTGAGAATACTTTCCTCTACTTAGTAATTTAACTTAAACTAGCACAAAATACTTAATTCCATCAATAGTTTTAATTCTATTTTAATATTATACATATCACAAAAATCCTAAATTCGTACCTTAGGGTTTCGACCTGGAATCCCACGTTCTCTTTTTGTTGTTATCAGAATTAAACACTGACATATTTCGTAGCCCTAATACACAGTGATTCATCATGTCACCGACAGATACTACATGAGTACTCGTAAATAAAAATCGCATCTTTAACATCTTTCTATAAAAATATTAATAATTTTAGGTTAGATATAGCTGGTAAGTTACATATATAAATAGGTTAGGTAAGCTATTTGAAAAAATCATATGAAAAAACATCAAAGCCGAACAGAAATGAAAGGGCTCGTAGATAAATGGAAATACACATAGAAAATATAGGGTAATGATAGGAAGGGACAGGAGCTATGACATGTGAGTGCCAACTATACTACATTAGTACTGGTATGTAGTTTAAGTCTAGTATATTATTTTAATGTTTTGGAACATTGAATAATGACATATTTGAAGGTCAATTAACAGAACTAGGAGAATATTCCAATGTTATAATTTTAACAACAATAACAAAACACTTAACAATTGTAAGAATTAACTCGTATACTGTAGAAATTAAATTATAGTTATGGATACAGTTAAATGATTTTTCAAATTTGTTCAGTGTTCTTCTGCTGAATAAAAATGTTTGTTTCTCTCATACCTTCGAAGTCATGCAGAGCGTAAGTCAATGATTTTATTTACTGTTTCTACTGGTTTTTACTTTATTTATTTTGTACACATAAATTACGTTAAGAACCTTTTTTGCATTTCGTCTTATTAGAGGTTTCCTCACGAATGCCAAGGCAAGAAGAAAATTGTAAGTAAAGACAGTTAAGCAAAACGGCTATATTTTTAACAATGGAAACAAATATAAAATGGATGTAATTAAATTTTATTTACACTAGATCATAGATAATTTCATTTTAACTTGTAAAAGGATGATCACATTAAGCGTCTAGCTTTACCTAACCTTGTATAGTTTTACATATACAATCTGAAGTACATCATAGAATTATTCTTTAGCCCGGAGTGGATAACCCTTGTTGATCAAAGACTATTGTGCTGCGCTTTACTGGACGAAGGTTGAAATGAACAATTGGCCTAGAGTATTATTACACTCCTGCAACGATTAAGCCGGCAAATGATAAAACTGAGTTAACTCTCAAATATTATTTAATCAGATACTAAGACGTAAGCGTGATTATGATCTGTGATATTTTTTAGTGCTAGCCTCTTAAAGAGACTAGCACCCGTTGAAATGGTTACGTCCTCTATTTGGGATGGGACGTTACGGGAAAATGGGAATAAAAAATTGATGGAATATCTAAGGGCTTCTAGGCGAACTTTAAATCCTTTATTATTGCCTTAATCTCAGTACTGTGTGTATTATAAGCTTTAGCTTATAATCATAATGGTGGTTTTGGAAAGATGATGATGATATGTAAAATGAACATGAAGTTCTTTAGACGTCACAACAATTGACAGAGGAAAGATGATTGATATTCATCTTGCTTGGGGGTGACTCTAAGTGTAATGGAAGATAAGATGAGTCCTACATCAGGGTTTAAAAAGAACGCAAAATTAGCGCTCCACGGCAACCAATCATTATATTTGGCTACCTGTAGTCACACATGGTGGCCAATTTTAGCCACCAGTTCTTTGCTCTAAATTCTTATCTTTACCAGTATCCAGACACTGCTGCAGTTCAACACCATCCTGTATTTTATCTTAGTTTCCCGAGCGCATTATTTTCTACACAATTTTCGTCATGCCTAATTCTTGGCTAATCAATATAATGGTGCATGTAATTTATGTCTAACGTCAACAAATCATAATGTATTGAATGAGACCACCAGTGATTACAAATGGCCACCACAAAATTATTCAGGTGGCCTCACTGGCCTCCAAATTGCACAGAAACTTTTAAACACTGGCCTATATATAATACTGATGGATACTGTGTAATGGATAGAGATAAGAAGTGAGGTGATTACATGCATGACGGTCGGAGTTCAAAGTGATCTGTATTAGCGAGCAGTGGGACGTGAGGAGATGTAACAGTAGATATACGGTACTGAATAAGTGACATGTAACTGAACTTTGAAGATTTCTGAAGCAGAATCTTGGACTATGAAAAAGAAGATTTCTGTGCCGAACGGATAGATATTTTGAAATATTAAGGTACAGAAGGTGAGCACTTGTTTAATGGTGATTGGTGGGACGACTGAGGTTGTGGGAATGTGTGATGCTTATTTTCGGAGTGGGAGTAAGACTGTGAGGTTGGGTGTTTCTGGATTTGCATTTGGGCGCTTTTGGCATTTGCAGGAGAAAGCCGGATGGGGTTCGTTGCATTGAGTTCATTTGGGTGGATTTTGTTGGTTGGTGCAAGGTCTGGTTGTGTGAGGTCCGGAGCAATAGCCACAGATGGGTTGATTTGGACAATGTTTTGTTTCATGAACGTTGTACATTTGGCCTTTCTTTTTACAACGTAATGGAATTGGTACTGATGTTTTTGACGGTTCTACACGATAGCGTTTCTTGTACACAAAGCGCAATTGGTGAGAAGATTATCTACGGACGGTTCATGTATGTTGAGTACTCTGATCATATTGCTAGGTGTCCCTTCTGATGTCTTGATACGGATACATTTTGAGATGGGGTGTCCTGCTGTAAGTTCTGTCTAGATTTCGATGTCGGTGATGTCAGGCTTAACAAATCTGATGACGACAGATATCGTGGGTTGTCTGCGTGGCGGAGGTTAAATTCTTATAGTTTTTGATATAAGAGGTCTGAGTTTAGCGTTCTTTCCGAAAATATCAAGACCGTATTTGTCTTTGATTATGGAGGCTAGGTTTATATTCGAAGACTTGATAATGATGCCATTTCTAATCTCTATGATTTCTGTTATGTTGTATCGATGGACGTATTACAATAGCAATTTTAGAAGTAGCTTTGGGGTTGGAAACGTGAGTCAAAGTTTGTAAGCAGAAAAGAGTTTAATGAAGCAGATTTTGAAAATGATGACGCTTATGATTCGTTGTCGGAGAGATGCGTTCGTTCATCTGAATCTTCTGACTGGCTGATAGTGTGTGGCTTTTTCAGTGGTGGTGATTTGGTATTTCTATAATGACGTGTTGGAGGTGAGTGAGAACTGGTTTTATAAAGCTGACCTTTGCTGCAATGTTTTTTATTTTGCGCCTAATCCAGTGAATTTTGGAGTGGTTGTTGATGACGTTCATTATACAACTGACCACATGTTATGTTTCCTCGTCATAATGAAGTCAAAGCAAGGATGTACGAGTGAGATGACACAAAAGATGATTAGACTATAGATGAGAATGTGGGACGACCCGTTTGGATAGCCGCTCAGGTGTCGTACACCCTTTCTGCAAATGACTTCAAAACGATGGGGTCTTGGTTGATGAGTCTGGCCCGTATGCTGAGGCGAATGCAGCAAAAAGTTAACTAGCAAGATGACGCGGGAAGATATTGAAAACACTGCCAACATTGGTTCACTCAGTCAAAGATTTATATCTGGCTACCTGGTGAGTTGTGTTTGATCTGTTATTCATTTGGTTCATCTTTTAGGACAGTAATTACATTACACAACTTAGTTACTTACTTATTTCCTTACAAACGTTCGGCTCCATGTACCATTATTCTAATAGAACTGTGCTGTGCTGCAATGACATTTGGTTTGACGATGACCCAGACACAGACAACTCGGCGACCCGGTTCGCAACTTGACTTGAGTGACCCGATTGACCAGGGTTTGTTCCGAATGACTTGACAACTTGGACTTGACCCAAATGACAAGACCGTTTGACCCGTTGACCCGAGCGCCTTGTGTCGACTCTTAGCTGTTTGTCTAGTGTGAAAAGTTCCTGAAAGCGAATCAGGTCCACTATCATCATACTAGATATGAGAACCTCATTATTTTAGAGTTTTAAACGCTTTTAATGTTCCTTTTCTATTTAATACTTCAAGAATATAATATTTTTCAGAATAACGTTTTTGGAAGGATACTTCTTCCACAACTCGGAGGGAGGGGTTCATTGTTTCAGGGAATATTCCGTTTACTACTATTGTTTGGAACTTCTTTGACCTGAATTGTGTTTTAAGTGCTCGGGGACTAACACCCTGTCTCAGAATCCCCAATGAAACAATGCCAATACACAACAATTATGATAAGGATAAACTTTGCTTTGCCCTCCAGATCCAAGTCTAAACTTGATGCGCTTCAGCTCTGTATTGTTTACTTTGGTTACAGTAGTGAAGGGAGTGACTATATTTACTACCCCAATAAAATTCGTTTTTTTACAAAATTAAAACTTTGTCCAGAACACTTACTTTAAGTGTTAAAAGACATCGATTTAATATTCTTCCTAATTTCCAAATTATAATTTTATCAAGGCATCATACATATATATCATCTTTTGTTCGTAATTCTAAATTTGTATCAAGACCTCCTGCATAATGCGCGGTGCCCTTTCAAAAATAATCAGAAAATCGATTTCTTGAGGAAGCCAGTCGTTTAACGCGAACTATCAACAGATAAAACATTTTGAACAGGACTTACGCTTACAGTGTAAATTGGATGAATTACTTCTTTGAATGGCTACCACGCAACATTTCTCAGAGACTTCCTACAGCTCAAAGTTAATATTGCATTCTGACCAACTTTCTCTTGTATAATAATATTTATGTTGTTTACAATAACATAAATTATATTAAAACGAATGCGGGTGTCATCTTTTGGCAATTTGTTCTAGAAATGTTGTACAGTAAATGTTGTACAGTTAATTTCGTCGCTTTCAAGGCATTTGCTTAATTTTACAGGAAATAAGAAGTTTTTGGAAATATGCGTTTGTATAACTGTTCTACTACTTGATGTATGCTAAAATACATATTTTTGCATGGTTACCCATACATCTTAATTATCTCGTTTCATATATCTTTCATTTGTGACTTATGTTTGCATTAGCAAAAAATTGCAAAGTTGTAGGACTACAAAGGCGGTTGAAGTGTGGTTGAGAAAGTGACCGCAAGACTAGTTCAAAGTTATTCATGTTATCTATGTCCGTCCGTCTGTGGACAACATTAAAGTGAGAATCTAGTAATTTCAGGAAGTTCTTTGGCTACAAAGGTGTTTGAGAAGTCTTGTAGAGACGTGCTAGAAAGAAATAGATTGTGTATAATGGATGAGCAGGTTCCAAGATAGAAGCTGGGTCTATTTCCTCTTAGTAAGTAATGGGGAAACTCGTTAACTTTCAACTCAGGAGTTACTTGCGCTAGGATGTTGATTGAAAAGTCGTTGTGAAAATCTTGGTAATATGAGTTCAAAGCCCGGTAGGTGATTAGTTATTATGAACTGTTTTCGAGATAAGGGGAGTTTTCACTTCCTCATAGAAACTAATAGAGACAATCAACAGCTATCAAATCAAGAACTGGTAAGTCTAGGAAGCTGTTTGAGGTTTCGTTCGTAAGGTCTCGGCGAAAACTCTTCTAGCCACACACGGTTCATCCAAATCAGTAACTCGTTGCTGAAGTCTGGCGGTAGTACAGAGTTTCAAATGAAATTAGCAGGAAGGGGTCGTACACAATATCGAAAGCTGTTAGACGAAGGACGAGCAGTGGCCAGAGCAGCCCAATTATCAAGGACGGGATCTTATGTCACCGTATTTGTTTTTGTATATTTTCAATGACAGAATCCATGCACCAAAACTAAATTTGCTTTGTGTAACTTCTGTATGTTAGGCTACATTCGATAAACTACAGACTTGCTATAAGAGTAGTTCCAAAACCTATTTTTTTTATCTCAGTTATATTTTTTCTTTCTATAGTTTTAAACTCTGTCTATAGGGGGAGAAAGAGAGAGAGAGAGAGAAACAGACAGAGTGATTGCAGTTATGTGTGAGTGAGAATTCGCAATGTACTAACACATTTGTTCATTAAACTAATAAAGAACTAATCAGAGATAACCTACACCCTCTTATAAGTATACTTTCCATTCTGGTATATCTTCAGTGAGTGTAAGGTCGTCTTCGCTCTTACGTAGAATATTTACATGTTTTAATTATTTCCATTAGCTTCGAAAAATCTGGAGATTTTGAGGAAAAAACGGTCTTTCCTTACGCCTTGTAAAAATCGGAAGATCTTTGGATTTTTCGGAAGATCTGGCAAAGCTGTTAATCAAGTGATCGTTCATATCTTTCAAAATTGTTCATTAGCAAAAAATAACTGAAATTATCTAATTCGATAGAAGCGAGCAACTAATTTATTTAACCCGACAGATAGAAAGATTGAAAGGGATGTGTTAAGAATATAACATAGAAGATCCTCTTCGTATTTACGTATTATTGTACAAAGTATACTACAAAAAATAATTATTTTGTATTTTCTGATTTGACTGGTGTGTAACAGTTATTGTCTGGTACAATAACTGTTACACACAAAGAAACGAGCCATTGCATCATCTATTGCGAACTTGTACTAACAGTTTTGTTAATCTAATGATTTAGAGGAAAATTAATTTTATAGAAAATAGTATCACGTTCATGGCTGTTGACATCAGTACACTTCAAGGGTTGAAGAGACTCATTGAACCTCTAAACCGGTTATGGGCAATAATTTTGCGTCGTTGCATTATCCACAGTAGTGATATTCAACATGTTCGGACTGCTTCGGGAAGATCTGTTGCTAGTATTTTACTTGGTTTACCGAACCTGTTGTTGAATCAATCCGATATCTAACAATTGTAACCTCTAATAAACAAAATTTTCCGGATTTTAAATTTTTGTTCAGGTTGTCAGGCTATCAGTAGGGGAAAGTTTCACAAAACGAGTAGGTGACTTGACTTTAGTGTGTATAGTAAATAACGAACCAGAATGCTTTTCGACTCGAAAGAAACTTTCATCCTTTCACAACACAGGGATATAGTTAAATATTTCAGTGCTGGTTTCATTTATCCTGAAATTCCATCTTCGAAAGAAAACGTTACGTTTCCGTTTTGTCTAACTGGTATGAAAAACTGGCGTAGGCCTAGTCATTGATATCAATAATTAAATTCATCACGCATCGAAAATCATTAACATAAACCTGTGATATTTCTTTATGAGAACAATAATAACATTATAGCAACATCAGGTCTCAGTAAATAAACCACTGAGAAAGATAGATAAACAATGTAATTTCTGTTTTCATAAGTTACACAGAAACTGAAAAGTACTTTTGAATATTCTCAAAACATTGCCTCTTTATATATTTTAGAAAATACCTACTTAGAAGCTCCATACAAGTAGCGAGCTTCATTCTGTCGAATTGCCTAAGTTTTAAGCTTTCAAGATGGCTCTGCTCAGCAATTTATATTTTGCAGCAAGTCACAAAGAACAATAAACTTCATGCTAAAATAAATCGAAGCGTAAAAATTAAAAGAAATTAAACAAGCTCCACTCGAAGGCAGGCTATTTATGAACTCACGGCTTTAACTGACCAAACTGCCTCTGTGGTCAGTCCAATAAACAATTCAACTCCTTGCTGGTCGGTGGCACCACCAGACTGAACACACCTCTCCATTTTATTCGAATTTCATAACATTCGGATTGGTACACAAAATATTATTATATTTGAGGCAAATTTATCGATGAGAGGGGATTTCCCAAATTAGAATTTCATCCACAAGTCATTTACATTCTGCAATGCAGCACTATAGACGTTTTCCACAATAACCTTTACTCATATGCATTTAGTTGGTACAACATCGTTTGCGATTGGCTAAGCCAACACGCTCTACTTGACTGTTTTTTCGAATGATACTTCATTTCTGAGAATGCCACAAGGTGTCTCGAGCGCTATATCTACTCATGTTACGACATTTCTTCAAAGGAACTTCTGTCATCTTTTAGCCAGAGTAATGACGTTTCTTGCAAGAAGTGTCGAGCTGGTTAGCTCATGACTTCTATGTGATTGAGATGGCAGTTGAAGAATTATATATGATTGAATAGGGAGCAACTGTCGCATCCCTAGGGCAAGTGAATGAAGACCAAAAGTAGGCTGAAGTAATAAATGACGAGGTGGAGGAAGGTAAGTTATTATTTGTCCGTTTAGCGAAGGGAAGATGTTAGAATGTGATCAGGGAGGCTGAGTTGGAATTGGTTCCTTGCATAAAAAAGTAGATGTATTTGATTTTCTATTCATTTGCTTTAAGACAGGTGATCTGTGTTGTAGATAGGGATGTTATGTAGGATGAGGCATACGGTGAATTTGTCGGATAGGATGAGCGGTACCAATGGTGTGTAAGGTTGGGTAAGGTGAGTGTTGCATGCGAGTCCAAAAGGATCGACACTGAGAATCAATAACATCAGCAAGCATTGGGGGTGAGAGATCTTCATGGAGTTGCATTATTCTGGTGTCTCTGGTGTGTCCGGTGATTATCCTTGCTGCTCTATTTTGCACACGTTGTAATTGTAGGTGATAGGATTTTGCTGCATGTTGCCATACAGGTGCGGCATAGAGAAGGAGAGAGCGTATCATCATTTTATATAAATTAAGTTTAGCTAATAGAGTGAGTTCTCTGCTTCTAAATAGCGGATAAAGGGCTAGGAGTCGAGAGACTGCTTTGCTAGCAACAGTTTTAAGATGATTTTGGAAGAGTAAGGTCCTATCCAGATCAACGCCAAGATAACGTGCCTGTGTATTGTATTGTAGTTGAGTTCCAAAAAGTATAAGAGGCTGAAGAAGGTTGGTATGACGTTTTGAGAAGTGAACAACAGCTGTTTTGTCGGCATTTAATTTCATCCTCCATTTAGTAGTCCATTCCTCAATGGAAGTGAGATGTCGTTAGGCGTATAGATGAGAGTAGCGAAGATTTCTTGAGGAGGCAATAATGGCAGTGTCATCAGCAAATGTGACTAATTTAGTATGTGGATGAGTAGGGATGTCTGATGTATATAAACAGTATGCTTAAATGTACAACCATCACCTTTCAAACGTTTTCTATAGAAACAGAAAGAGCGTTATTGGTTCACCTGATTCAATAAACTTCTCAAATAGAGTCTGAAGAGGGTAATGTAAATAAAATTAAGAATTTTTAAATTTGTAAAGTCAGTTTCAAATGTGTGATACTGGCTTGCCAATGTTCAGAATTTGGATCATAATACTTTTGGCCATATTTCAAGTAAGAATAGACCATCGAATCACCCCAATTGTAAATCGTATTATTTTTACTACGACATTTATCTGAAAATAAGTGATAAATAAAAATATTTTCATGGTTCTTACCTGGGAATAAATTTTATTTTTAAGATTTGAAGGGTAAATAACGACGTGTTTATACTAGTAAAGTAATTACTAAAGACTAGAAAATGAAGAATTTAGGAATACTACTCATTTCTTCTTTTTTATATATACTACGTTTTGCATTAGCACATTAAAATGTATGTATATTAAACTTGTATTTTAATCTTATGAACATCAGGGAAACTTCTAAATATATTGTACATTGAGGTCACTAACCGATTTCTGAGAAGAGGGATAATGGTTGGGTATTACTCCCACCTCTTTCTAGAAAATTATGTAAAACTGACTAATTGTTCAACCTTAATAATTTTGCTGACACATTTCGCAATCTAGAAAACATTTATCTATTCCACACTCTTATAAAATTCCTTTCTGATTCTTGTATTATATTATATTTGATACTCCAACTATAAAATTCTTTCAGAATAGGTTTTTCGATGAAGATTTATTTGCACATATCCGGGGGTATTTTTCTTGTGTCCTGGAATATTAAAATATTATCATTTATTACTATTGTTAGGAATCCTCTAAAAAGTTATACCCCACCCTCCAGGTCACCGGACTCCAAGCATACAGCTACTGACAAGGTCTCAAACTTTAGTCGATAGACCCATTGATCAGTTTCGGCGCTCTGGATTCTTTATTTTGGTTACAGCGGTAAAGGAAGAACTATTTTTATTACCCCGATGAAATTCGTTTTGGTACAAAATAAGAAAAGTCTGGGGAATATTTACTTTAAATGTTAAAATACATATATTCTTCGTATTTGCCAAATCGTAATTTTATCATTGCAGCTTCCATATATTGTATATTTGTGGTCGTCATTTCTAATTTGCATCAAGCCAGCTTCCAGCTTCCTTACTTCGGAATATTGTGGCTTTTAAAAATTACTAAATTCCAGCAACTACACAAAATCAGTTTTATAAAAAGTATCAACAGATAGAAAGTTTTTAAAAGAGACGGAGTAAATTAGATTAGTAGTATATTTTCGTTGCGAGTATGTCACATTTCCAGCACATTTTCTGCAACTTGAAATTCATATTAAGTTTTGACAGAATAACAATTAGGTAATATTACTTCTGTCGCCATAAATAACTAAAATTTTAATAAAACAAATGAGAGTCATCTGTCTGCAATTTATTTTAGAAGTTCTGCACAGTGCAAGATTTACAGAAAGATAATTTTGCCGCTTTCAAGGTATTTACTAACTTCTACAGGAAGAGTGAAAGATGATTTTGAAAATTTGCAACTTTTATAACTGTTCAACTATTTCAGGATTTTAAACATATATTTTTGGCATGGTTGTTCATAAATGACAGATGTCTCGTTTCATATATTTTATTTGTATCAAGCTCCCAGTATTAATGTAGGATTTGCAATGTAGGATTTGTATTGTTAGTAAATAGTTTAGATATATTGACATTTTTATTGTCCTCAGTCTTACGTAAATGGAATTGACTTTTTTTTAAATAACACTCAGGCTATCCTCAAGTAGTAAGATCGTATTATAAATTGTCAGATGATACACCTTACGTTACTTCACATAGTGCATTATTCCCGAAGTTTATGCCATCTTTTAGGTATTTTGGATTGGTGCAAAAATTCTGTCGGTGATCTTACCATTCAATTCAAGCACTAACCACGAATCAAGAAAGCCACTAATTCCAGAACAATAGTCAATCATATCGTCTCCACTTTTCTGCACAACTGTTTCAAACGCTCAGGTAGCTCCGCAATACCTCTGTAGTAAAAATCCACCTGTTTGTTGGCGAAGGAATCATCAAACTAAGACTTCAGTGCCGCGTAGGCGGAAAAGAATCAGACACACAATGCGTTTGACAGTGCACAGAATAGATGACAGTCGAAAGCCGTGAGGTCTCTCGTTATCCATCTAGACAATCATGATATTGTGTCTTGGTGGTCGTTTCACTGCAATATCCACCAGAAGTCGATGCAGGTGTTCACAATACAATACAGCATTTGTTGTCACATTCCTGGGGAGAAGTTCAAAATAAATGATTCCTTTTCGGTCGCCTCAAATCGACAACGTTTTGCAAGGATACAGTTCGCTTTTCGCCGGAGGTATTTCCTTTCTATTTGAGTCGACCCATTGTTTCTTATGCGTGACGTTGATGTACAGGCTATGAAGATGTATATTAGGAGGTCATACTTTGTCTTTATTTTGTATGGACGCATAATAGAAAATATTTATTCTTTTATGTTAAACAACTATATTGGACTTTTATTTTATATCCATGATTTCATGTAGTTGTCATACTGGTGTCTGTATATGTATACAGTGATATTTAATACTAAACTATGTCTTACCAATGGGTTGACTCAACAACATTAGAAGCCACTTCCTGATATAACCAAACAGAAAAAAAATGGAGGAGATATTGAAGCAGCCTGGCGATAAAAAATACATATACAAAATAATTATCCTAAAGACTGGAAGGAGATGCATTTAAATATGTATGGTAATGTACATTGTGCCCAAGAAGAACGTATTTGATCATTTACAAGACGGCAAGAAAGTAAAGTAGACTATGATAAGTGCAGTGCTACTTACCGTAAAATGCCTGTCTTACCAAAAACATTAGTATTTCACAGCCTATTAAACATTTATGAATTTCTGACTGGTGAATGGAAAGTCATACGTAATATCCTTGGTATGAAATCTAAAAACCGTTTATAGATAGAGGAGATCCTGAAATTTTAAATAACATTATCCTATAATATAGAAGTAGTCAAGATCAGAAATTGACATTGTACTCTAAAGAATCTTTTATGGCATTACGTTGTAAATAGCTCCCAGAGATATAAAGGAGAGCAGTACTTGAGAAACGGTCACCACGCATACTTGTCATTAATTATTTGATGCATAACTATTAGAGCGTCAAACGTATCGTGTACCCGCGATAATTATCGGCGACACAGGTACCAATAAAATTACATTATTCCGTCTACGAACGGGAGTAAATCGAGAGTCCAAGTCCTTATAATTGATCACATATTTGCAAAAGTAATTGAAAGGCTATTCCCGTTGGCGGCAAAAGTCTTTCTCTGTGACGTAATAGATGCGAACAACTTCGCAAAGTTATTAATAAGAAGTGTTGCACGTGTATCGTATTTTCAGTGACATCTCTGTATCCAACGGAAATCTCCATGACGATGTCTGCACGAGATGCTTTTTTGTCCCTTATCTCGTAGGTGAAGAGTTAAGCATTAAGTACATTAGTACAAGACTGATGTTTGCTGAGAACTAACAGTTCCTGACTGCTGTCATTGCTATTAAATTTCTGATACACTGAAAACACAATTCATAAAATCGACCAAGCAAAAGTAAAATGGAAAGAAAGATACGAGCACTTTTTGTAAGTTTCCCTTTGAGTAAAATGTCCGGCTCACTCTGTCTGCGAGTTGGCTATTGAAAATTGTTACTGCTTCGTTAGTTGGAAACATTTTATCTGCTTATTTAGCCTTCTAAAAATAACTTTCCCCCAAACCCAGATCTGGCTACATTCCTTTCTCAGGCGCGCAAAAAGGTACATCCATTCTATTTGTAAATGCTAACCTATTTCGTGACATTATGCCTAATATGGTAAATAGCATCCAATATCGGAATGTTACGCGATCGGAGCTGAACTAACCAGCGTTTATTCTCCATGATTTTGGTAGATGTGATAACTAGTGATTTCTGAACAGTTTCAATACCTTCTTCCTCTTTGGAGGTAAACATATCTTATATAGGTACCTACTTTAAGTGAATCAATGTATGATTCGAAACTCTATTGGTGATAGCACTGGATCTGTCATAGCGACTGAAACCAGAACTGGAACGTTTCAAGATAGTAGTCGAAGTATATGTTTGTGAAATCACATGTAATATTTATCATCAATTAAATTTAGGGGTTTTCCCCATGCAGTAAAATAGGAAACACATGCCTAGGTACATATGCACTGGCTAGGTACGCGCGAAGGAAATCGTCTGTCAAACCTATATTTATACCCCCAAATAAATTTTCCTGATGTTCAGAGCTATCTGAATAGCTTCCTATAACCCATTTCATGAGATTTGTTCAATTCTTTAACAATCTTTAGAGTAATTATCAAGATAAAATTTACAATTGGTTGTTTAATATTATATAATATAGGTGTCATTCAACTATACATATTATGTTTTTCTCTGATAATATGCTTGTATAATTATCACTATTTGTCTAAACTAATGAACATTGTATGCATTTGTGAGTTTTTCAGTCTGCTGTTTGTAAGCTAGATCCTGAAGCATAGCTGCATTTCATTGACATCATCAATCAAGTCCATTGTATAACTCTTACCCACTCTTCTGCTGGCCTTGGAGTGATGATTTAGCAACTCAGCGAAAGCAACGCAATTTCAAATAATTAATTGCTTCATCCTGAAGGTTACTGATCGAACAAAAAAGACCATTCTTCAGAAATTGTTCTGCTATACAAACAGCCATAACGCATCTGTACAGATGGTGTTTTAATTGACAAATCAACTTCAAGTTTACTGGAGCATTTCTTTTAAGAAAAAGAAACTGGCGTTTACAATTTTCCCCTTATTGTGAATCAAAATGTTCTTCTGTTTTAATGTTTGTTCATGGAAATATAATATTCATCTAAAAAAAATATAATCGTTTATTTTTATTTCGTTATCTTCTGTTTTAAGAATATTCTTTTAAAGAGAAGTGGCCAAATTAGGGTCAATCATTAACAAAATAATGAGTGGGTCCAAGGTTATTATTATTAACAACGTGAAAACATATTTGAGATGCACACCAGAAGCATTGCGAAAGGCTATTCAATTGATGAAATAGCATTGCCAACTCATATCTGAAGTCGTGGAAGCAAACGGATGCAGAAATAAAGAATGGAGTAAGTGACACGAAAATATATGTGTGACACAAAGTATGACATTTTTGTGTCACATATATTTTCTAGTCATATATGAAACTTGCGCTCTTCTATTATTTTCTTATGCTGCCTGAAAACATATGTGACAAAAATGTCAAAGTTTGTGTCACTCACGTGTATCTTGTCATTTACAGAAGATAAACTGTGTTAATAAATATTTCTGGAGTGAGTGAATTGTTATTAACGCTCTACACAAGCTGGTGGGATTCTAAGTACGGGACCTACAGTTTTTGGTGAAGTGGGTTCCGAACTATACCGTTCAATACACCCCGGAGGGAATTAAATATTACTGAAGAATTTTCGAGTGCAAGGGACATATCTCAAATGTAAATTGCATTAGAAATAAGTCTCTAAGTAAAGTATATGAGAAACCTGTCTCTGTATAACCGAGAGAGTCTTGTAAGTATTCTATTGATAATAGGATGGCATATACTGTATTTCAAAGTAAACTCGAAATTTATTTTTAAGATTTATACATAGCAAAAACTTGTAAAAACACTTCATTTTAGCCTCCAGCAGCCACCAAAATTTTGAAGTTTGGTTTCCTCAAGTATAAATTGTGAGCAAATACTTGCAATTTTTTTTTTTTTTTTTTTTTTTTTTTAGAAATTTAGTGTGCCAGGTGAAATGGAAATGCTATTGCAGAGATCACTTTTAGTACTATTACATACCAATGTTCTTGTCATTATACTAACTCAATGGCACAATAGGCAACGCTGTGGGAAATGAAAACTCGTTGTGCACTTCGATTTCTACACTGTCAAAAAATAGACGATGAAGGCAAACACAGCGAAAAGGGCAATGGAAACTAGCGAAGCTCTGCTGCAGATGGACACTAGGAGCTCTCCCGTAACAGACACAGCAGATCACGCCGTATCATGAGCATCGTCGAGTCAGAAAATTTCTTCATGGGGGGCTACAAAACCTAGTACTCTGTTTAGGCCAGTGAATAAATGAGAGCGAGACTTATTGCGGAAGTAGAAGATGTATTTACATAACTTTTGTATATGTTGACATTCTTGTGTTACTCTTCTTTATCTCTTTATACCGCACTAGACGTTGAAACAAAATACCCCTCGTACTTTACACAATTTGGGTTACTACTTTTGTTGCATATAAATGCTAAACTAAACTTTATTCATGAAACATATTTTGTACTTTTATCTATAAGATGACATAAAAACCTTTATCGTACACCAGTGAGGAAATATGACCGTTTGAAATTTAGAAGGCAAAGAGGGGATTTTGCCAATTTACCCTTCCTTTTTCAGGGAGAAACCTACGTATAATTGGTCAGTAGATGTGATAGTGTAACCGAAAATAATAGTGACATTTAGTGCCTCGAGCTGGTATACTCATATCTACCTCTGGCTAATGGGCTATTTGTGTAATTTATCTAACGTTATCTTATTATTATTCAAAAGATAGTAGTAGCAATAATAATAATAACCTATGCTCTAGTGGTTACAGTCGCTGACTTCGAAATAAAGCTGGGAAGGCAAGCAGAGTCGAGTTCATATTGACTGGTTTCCAGTTTTACAAGACGACAAAAAGTCTGGCTATCACCTTCTCATTCCCTCTGGAAGGAAGAGTGCCCGGAAAAGGATGTCATATCTCAGACGTGTATTAATAATAATAATATTATTATAGACTTTGGAATTTTTTAATTTAGGCAACAAGAATGCCGTAATCCGTGAGAGTGATTGAGGAACGTAGCTAATACTGAATTGCTTTGAATTTCATTTATGGCCTTTAGGTATGTGAAGCTCAGCCACTGTTTCTTTCAGGTATGCTTTCGGGAGGACTTTGCCCCCCGGGGGTTTTCAACCGCACCCTCGGAAGAATTAATCTCAACACTTGTATTACTCACACCCATACTGAAATACGTATATATAATAGCACATTCTATAAACATTGTTCATGTTATTTTGAGGTTAACTAAGGAAGTACACCATATTGTTAAGTACATTATTTTCATGAGTCCCCCCGAACGAAATCTTCTGAAGGAAACACTGAGCTCAGGTCGGGATAGTGGAGGGGAAAGGATGCGCCAGGGCCTAAGTTGAAGGTACCATCCTGGCATTTTTCTGGTGTGACTGAGGTACAACTTGCAAAATTTTCAGTCAGGATTATCGGACTTTGGTATTGAACCCACCCATAGCTTCTTCAATGCTAATCCAACACCCTACCACTTTTTCTAAACCACTGAGCCACGGTCACTCCGTGTAGCTACTGATGGACGCAGGAATAGTAATTGAAGAAGTGTTGAAGTCGAGAGACGGAGGATATTCAAGATCAATTAAAACGAGATAACTAACTAACTTGGACATTGTTTAATCTGCAATTGCGATTGAGGGTTGCATTTAATGATTTCGTTGAAGGAAAGGGAGGAAGGGGAAGAAGAAAATGCAACTTCTTGTGATGAAGATGAATTCTATGCTAAGACAAAAAAAACTCGGGATGTGAGGAGAGTCCTTAACGTATCTAGGAGAATCTGCTTCTTAAAGCAAAACACTATTACTAATAATGATTGGGTTAAATCTGGAAGAGCACAGACTAGAAATTGATAGGAAATAATACTCATAAAAACGTAAGTTTCCCCAAACAAATGCTAGATTCTGTAAAAATTCTAAACTGAACATTGCAGATTCCAACTTAGATGGAGTAATGTGATAACACTGTAAAAGTAAAACATCTTCTTTCCCACGAATACGATTATTGGATTTTCATCTTTCTTCTCGCTGTATCAATTACCTTGTATAATTTTTCAACTGCCTTCCAATTGTAACCTTTGAACGTAAGGCATTGAATTTCAAACCATATTACTAAAAGATCAACTCAATTTTCATATTATAAATGTTTGTAAAGTTTACAACAATTGCTTACTTTCAAGATATATTTATTTGCTATATATATTGATATATTTGACTTTAAAAATTTTATGTGAATTCTGTGTCTTTATTTCTAAATGGCGAAGTTCTTTCCGTTCTTTCCGTTCTTTCCGGCGTATAATTTATTACAACAGAACTGGTTTTCACTTATTTTAACGTGCTTTAATATACTACTTTAAAGTCAAGGTTAATTTTCGTAATTCTAACTTTATTTCATTTACATTTTAAACAGAATAGCAAGAACTTTCTCCTACCATCTATCATTCGTTCTGGTACATTGGAAGATGCTTGGTTCCTGAAGGATTATAGAGTTAGTAAATCTATTTCAGGTTAGATTAACTTATTGCTACGGATTCAGTACTTTCTGCATTGAAAGTTGTTTCTTTAAACATCAAGTCCGTGGCCGATCTAGAGTTTTGTGAGAGGAGACGTAGAACTTCAGTATAGACAAGGGATCTTTGTGATATTATCTTACTAGATTAATTTTTCAAGAATAAATTTAGTATATTTTCGTGCAGATTGTTACACTTTATGATGGACTATAAATCCAGTGTCTTCAAAGCTGATATTTTTAGGTAAATTTGTTCGCAAACAACTTAAAAGTTCATCTTAGGTAAATTCTTAAAATAATGCTACAGAAATCAAAGATTTTCGTTTGGGGGCGCTACCTTTGCCCCATTTCTGGAATCGTCACTGCATCAAGCTGAATTACTTTACCATTGTCAGAAAAGCCGACTATACTGTAAATCCAAACCCCATGTCTGCTGTTTCAATTATCTGTAAGTTTCCATGATCTGAAAATGTGAAATGAAAAATTCCTTAAATGAATGAGTCGGAAATTGAATTCAATGCTGACATTCAATATATATTGTGAGTAGTATGGTAAAACCTTTATACCCCATGTCACTCTCAGTACTTAAATATAACTCATTTCTTTTTGTGATTTAGATCCACGTTAGCGTGTTTTCCTCGTATCCAATTAAGCTCTAACGCTCGAGCTATTCGTACTCATTAGTGTTATAGCAATATTTTGAAAATAACTCATAGCTTAGCAGCTTAATAATGGCCCCAAAGTACAATAATTGCAATACGGGCGTAAGCCATAGTGCTGTTACCGCCCATAATATTCATTTTATCTTATTGACAGTTTTTAAAGACCTAATAGATGGCAGTACTTTAGTTTATGCAAATTATAAATAAATACTGTATCACACTAACAGGTATAGAGTGAAATCGAAACACAAGTTGGTGCTCTGTATATTAGTTTTTAACTCTTAAGGTAAAATCACTATTTTTACTTTTTCTTTACTACACTGTAAAAAAAAAAACACTTTCTTACACTTTTAGGGCACTTTCAAAAGCAGGAATGTGTTTTAAAAGTATACCAATTGTGTAATAAAGTGTTATGAAGTGTTCGAATGTGTTCCATTATAAGTACTACATAAATCGAGCGCATTATTTGAACATAATAAAAGCACTATAATCCTAAGAACATTTTTTTAGCGCTTTCGAGCACTTTTTCAGCACTATTAAGGGAGCAGATTTATCTCACATTCTGTACATTTTTTTACACTTTTTCCAAGCTTATTACACCCCAAGAATAGCTCACATTAAATTCTTTGTCATTTTTATTTGTGCCTCCTCATTATCTTTTAAACAAAATTAAGGGGCTCAGGTAATTTATATAGTAGTAGTGTGATTTTTATGTTTATGAAGCGTTTTTCTAAATGCACAGTCTTTAAGAAGAGTTTAATATACATTATTTATCTCTTTATCGGGTAGGTTGAAGGTATAGTGTTGAGATGCCAATTTAACATAAACTGTAGGTTCCATTCTTAGAAAGTCTCAAGTTTGCTAAGGTGCTTAATCAAAATTCTACTTTAACGTTAGAACCTATTTTCCAGTTTAATAATTTAACTCTATACAAATATGCATAGGTAAACAAATTAAACTATACATCCTTCCAGTTTTTTAAAACCGTAGTTGCGCCCTAAGCTTGTCTCGTCTGGGGAATGACGTCCCTACATGAATTGAATTGAATTGTATGGCCTCTAGGCATCTAAGGCTCAGGTCAGGATAGGGGAGGGAAAAGTATAGGGGAAGGTGTCGGCCAGAGTCTATGTAGAAGATGCCATCCCGGCATTTGCCTGTTGTGACAGGAAACACTGTCAGGATGGTCGGCCGCTGGGATCGAACCCACTCTGACCTCCCGAATGCTACGCCAACGCTCTATCCCTGAGCTACGGCCGCTCCGTACGTCACTGCATCACTTTTAAGATAAGATTGACTACGAATGAAGCGCACAAGGTGCCAGTTAGGATACCACCCGATATTTACCTTCTGAGACTGTAAAAAAGCCTTTATAAAAATAATCAAAATTGCCGGCACCATGACAAACCGAGCCTTCAAATTCCAATTTGAGGCTTATTGCAGTGATTCCGCCAGACAGACCCTGTGGGGGTATCACCCTCGAAATGCTCGACTCCCCAAACTTTAACATTTTTTCAGTCAAAAATCGATAGAAAATGTGCAAAACTCTAATTATCCCAATTTTGACTTTACACCCCACCCCCAAACTGAAAATCCTTGCGGAATCTCTGTTGTATTGTCGTTGTTAAATATTTTCCTTTTTATTATGTCTGCTCAAATTAAA
>JAGDQP010025969.1:0-12033 GCA_022664845.1 Lepisma saccharinum
AATTCAACTTCGGTATAGTGCGCTAAAAATTGAGCCTCGAGTGAAGAAACATTACGAACCGTAATAAATTTAGTGATTTATATTTTATTTTTATATTACTTTAAAAAGTAATCTTTCGCATTGAAGTTAGTGAATGTCTTTCTTCATGATTTTTTCTCTGATATGCTATATCAGAGAAAGTGTTTTTATATTTCGATAAGTTGATTTGCATACAAAAACATGCACGAAAGAAAACAAGGAAAAATGAACAGTTGTTTTTAACGGTTTATTTGTTGGTCTGTTGCCTGTGGCATTTAAAGAACCTTTGGACTATATGTTTATCCAGCACGATAGAGTATATGCTACGCGGAGAGTAATTCAGAGAGAGTAATTCAGCGAATTTTAATTGCATAGATAATTTTACCTGTAGCTGTCTCATTAGTAGATACCCATATTGTTTGGGCCCAATAGTCACATAGATTGACATTTCCCAGACTTGTTTGATTTAATTTTTAATTGTCCTAAATAATCACCAATAGGAAGCAAAGGTACCTCATTGCGACGTCTAATATAGATAATACTTTCATCATCGCAGTATAGTAGTTTCTCAATACCGATCATATCTAATGCTTCGTATAATTTAAGTATGCCCCATGAAGAAATGAAAGCAGCAACTGCTACATTTGTGAATTTGTTTGGTTTGTTTTGATCTCGAAATCTCTGTATGAAACAACCAGCTTATCACCTACAAGAACAACAATATCGATATTTGTTTTTTGTTGTTCGATTAGCTGATTTTCCTACTACACTTGGTCTTGCAGAAAATCTCAAGAAAGTTGATTTCTCCCTTTGTTTAATACACCTCAAATTCAGGACTACGATGGGTTGTACCCAAACTTTAACTTTTACGACATTGAAAGCAAATCATCCAAAAAGGCAGAAGCAATTGCTAAGTGGCATCAGGAATATGTTGAAAGTAAAAAGACATGCAATTTTCCACGTAAACAGTTATTCTATTGCAAAAGCTATGTACGTATCCTTACTTTAGCTCTTATTCGATTTTCAAATTTTATTGAAGCTAAGACAAGAGGACTTCAATGTTTTTTGCATACTCCCACTATCGCTCAATGGAAACCTTTCAATGATGTCATGTATAACCCAACTTAGAGACCAAGTAATAGATGAAAAAGGGTGCAGCTTAAAGAGCTTATATGATGACACAAAAGTACGGGAAGAATTTTTTTAAAAAACTGTTGTAATGTAAAAGTTGTTTCCATCTGGGAATGTGGGTGGGGAAAACTAGTAAAATTGTCACCTGAAATACAGAGTTTCCTCAGTAACCATTGTTCTAATGTGGAAGAACAATTACGCCCTCGGGACGCATTTAAAATTGGGCGTGTTGAATGCTATATACGAATGTACAGAGGAAGATGTACTTGAATATTTGGATTTTACAAGTTTATATCCATGGGTTATGTCTAAGAAATCACTTCCGGTTGATCCCGTAACCTTCCATAAGGGGACAATGTGCCTGATCCAAGGAAATTTCATGGACTTGTTTACTGGATGGTTTTACCGCCTACGGAACTTGCAATTCCACTATTACCTTATAATGCACATAACAGATTGTTATTTGGTCTTTGTCGAACTTGCATGAATGTATTACATAAGCGAAAGTATAACGATATTGTCGAGAAACGTGCAATCAAAGGTGTGTTTTGCACATACGAGCTCCATGCATCATTAGAGAAAGGTTATATAATTATCGATACATAGGAAATCTGGAAGATGAGACAAGGACTGTTCAAAACTTACGTTGACACGTCTCTGAAAATAACACAGGAAGCCTCTAGATTTCCAGACGACTGTCTAACAGAAGACAAACAGCATTATATTTTTAAATTTAGCACACATGAGGGAATCAATATAGACTATGATAACCTTAAGAGAAATGGAGGTTTAAGATACATTTCCAAGATATTTTAAAACTATATTCGAGAAATGGGGACAGAGAACTTATCTGCCGAAGACTAAAGTTGTGAACAATACTCTGGAATTTAATGAAATTGCCTATTCATCTCATTTGAAAATCCAAATTGTTGTTCTTGTAGGTGATAAGCTGGTTCTTTCATACAGAGATTTCGAGAATCAAAACAAACCAAACAAATTCACAAATGTAGCAGTTGCTGCTTTCATTTCTTCATGGGGCATACTTAAATTATATGAAGCATTAGATATGATCGGTATTGAGAAACTACTATACTGCGATACTGATAGTATTATCTATATTAGACGTCGCAATGAGGTACCTTTGCTTCCTATCGGTGATTATTTAGAACAATTAAAATTAAATCAAACAAGTCTGGGAAATGTCAATCTATGTGACTATTGGGCCCAAACAATATGGGTATCTACAAATGAGACAGCTACAGGTAAAATTATCTATGCAATTAAAATTCGAGGAATTACTCTCTCTGAACGAGCAAGTGGGATAATATATAACATTTGAGCGTATGTATAATTTAGTTACAGGAAAATGTGACAGTGAAGTATTTTGACTACCTGTCGGATTTTACGAAAACCCGATTTTAATATGGTATGTAAACACAAACTAAACGACATGCCATTATGCAGCGGACTAAGCGTCGGATATTAAATCCTTCTAGTATTGTAGAGTATGGAACTTTACATTATGGTTTTCGCTCAACGAAAGTTGAAATCTCTTCTAAATTGTTTATTTTGTATACCTTATAATGTCCAGAGTACAAATTACATGTAATTGAATTCTGTCTAACAATGTTTTAATGTTCAATCATTTTATTTTTCTAAGAAAGCAAATGAAGTTGATTAAAAACTTATTTTATTACAAAAGATTGTCAGTAGTAATGCAAACAATGACTTGTGTGTCTCCAAAGTAGATCACAATATTGGTTAAGTTGTTCAATACTGATTTATTACACCAGATTGTACCACAAACAAAAATACTTTATGTGGTTATATTCATTACATTAGAACAATGTAAATCAGAACTAAATCGAAAATCATATTTTGTGTGGCAATATTTTGCTACCAGTGATCTGGAAAAACATTCGTCTTCAATAGTTTCTATCAGTTGTCACAACATTTTGTACGAGTTCAGTGTTTCATTACATTAGAACAATGTAAATCAGAACTAAACGTAAATCATAAATATATATGTTTACACTAACACTTGTCTGGAAAATGGTGAAGAAAAAACAACACTGTTCAATTGAATGGATCCTGAAAGGTAGATCACTATATTTTGTATCACTGAATATTTTTGTTATAGCACTGTTCCATACTTTGTATCACTTGTCTGTAATTGCAAATAAAAATGATTAAAATACAACTTGTCTGAAAAATGATAATGAAAACGCACCACTGTTGAATCGTTTGTATCCTACGAGGTACATTGCAAATATAGATATTTTAAAGGAACACTTGAGCGTCCGCACAAGAAAAAACACCACTGCTGAATATTTTTTACTACTCACAAAACTTTGAACGTGTTGAATATGCACAATTAAGTTTTTATGAAATCAAACTTGTGTTTGTTTTATTTCAATTACCTTACAAATTGCATCCAGTGGCTCCATGTACACAGTCCTTGATCCAAAGAACATGCACTTTCTGTATATAGTCCGTACTTGTAACCATCCAATCATAAGTTGATAAAAAGCTGTGCAATGTATGTTCATTGTCTGGATGAGTCTGTGAATTTCCCGTATATTTCAATGCAAATACCACAATACAGTAAGGTAACTCTCACGTCCTCTTTGATTTATACCTCAGAGTCATGAAGACAGTCATGCCGGTCTGTGTCCATTGGTAGATGATTATAACATGCTATGCATGTCCGACATTCAGTTACTGTACTGTTTTTAAATGTAAATAATGCATGAAGCTTAAAATAATAGAATTATTACTTCAATGAAGCAAAGTTGGCAACACTTTTATCTCTGTACATGGCGATGGAGTCTTATACTCGAGGACTTAACATTTTTTTCACGTAAATTCAAACAATAACTTATTTACTACATTAAGTCGAATATGAAACTCTGCAAGTCATTATGTTTGTTGGGTACAGTGACTGTTTGTACTGGTTATCGCCAACAAATACTAATAAACTCGAATAATCAAATATTTAATACATTAACCAAAGTTCGATACACTGCAAACCAGCAGGTTGCAACTTTGACTGTTTGTACTGTTTTATACAGAACAAATATTATACAAAACTCAAAACAACCAAATATTACTTTTAATAAACTCAGTTGCAAACACTGACATTCCTTTGTTACACACTTGATCGTAGCATTCATCTATAGAGGCGTAAAATATGTGAATCCGATTTGTTCAAAGAATTGAGTTCATTTCTCAGTTTTAATGCTGGTGATTAAAACTGTGATATCACTTTCTGACTAGGAACAAAATATTCCGTATATGGGTGTTGACCAGCAACAGAAATCATCTCAATATTCTTACTGAATTTCTGTTAACAAATTCTTCTTATATTTAGCTATAAACGGCTCAAGGAAGGAACGCATGGGGTATTTTTAACACTTTGCGCGGTGGCTACAATATCCAAAAGGTTCCTATTTCTCTCCATAAACGGATATTCTGCTGTTCTGTAAAATACAATATTCATGGCTAGAATCGTAACTGCAATCGTCTTTGTGAACATCGTAACTAATCTCTACCAAATCGCTTTACTTTTCAAGTTCAAAGCAGTGGACAAAGATAATGAAACAGACAAAATCGTAACAACCGATCTACCTGTCTAAGGTTTTTCAACGAGGAAAGTGCCATAAATAAAATTCACATATAAAACAAAACACTACAACATTCGTCTTTCAGGTCTTAAGACATGTGAGAAACACTTCGCGATCACCTTACGATCACATCAAGTATATCGTATACAGACGATGCAATCTGTAGTATTCAAATAGTTTTATTCCGAAGAACACAAGCTTGATTCAAATATAACGATGATTTCTCCGTAGACATTAATCATAATTTTAAAAACATTTCTCTTGTAGAAAATAGGTTTTCTGTTATCCGTCATCCAGGAATACTTCTCTACGCTTAGCGTGACAGATGGTGATAGCGAAATTGCTTATTACCGCATTGAGAATAAATACATTTATCATCTGTCTCGACAAAAATCTGAACATTTCCGTAGCAAATGCAAAGAAACTATACTCTCAAATCCTAAAGAAATTAATAAATTCTTCTTTTCTTCTTATTATTGCAACTTTGCCTTGGAAGCTGTGGAGGTGACATTAATTAAAGATTTTTTGTACCATCTTCCCAGTGTTCATGCAGTTTAATTGCAGGAGATTCACATGCGATCGATCAACGCTGATTTCTTACACTATTCTGTAAGGCATTTTCATGTGCAAGCAACTAGCATGAGTTCAATTCCAAACCGGAGGAATGAAAAGTTTACCAAAATCTGTAGGTTTCGTCCGTCAATATGACAACAATTAAAGTTTTTATGTACTATCACAGCTCGTAAGACCATTTACGATGGCTTGTTATACAAACTACTCTCACAGCCTCCGTGGTCTAGTGTTAACACAGTAAATAAATCCTCATCTAGCCTTTTAGTGCAGAGGAAACCAATCTTTTCTATTCAGCCTACGTGGTCTAGTACCAATGCAGCAAAAATATATACATCAAAGACTCCGTGGTTACAATGACTTTCATGGAGCCCTTCGTATTATTCTTTATAAAAAATAAGACATAACACTTCCTTTTTTCAAACGGAGTCATCTGCATGATTCTCTGTTTTATTTAGTTATTATATTCGACTTGCATGAAGAGCGTCGAGGACAAATCAAAATAATACATCAACTCCACAAACAAACGGACAGACGAACAAAGGGGACATTATATTTTCACGTAATCTGCATGTTTCTCAATATAGTTAGTTAGTCTTCCACACATCTTCAATCCAACGTCATCTTTAGCATAATAAAAAGGACTCAATAAAATATTTTAATTCAAAAAACAGCTTTCATTCCAAATTACTCAATAAGCCTCTTGAATGTCATTCGAAACTAATTACTTATCGTCTTTAATTACAATAAAACCGATCACACCAACTTGAATAGAACATGATTAATCATACTCTGCAAAGTATGTACAGCTTAACAATTTGATTACGTGACTAACTGTTCGTCATACTTGACAGGTAGAGGCAACTCGGCAAGTGGTGTACACAACTACTGAGGATATTCTGGTCATTACGTTTCAATATGTTTATGTTTCAGAAATATTGGTAGGTGATAACAAAGACTGTGGGAACATTGCTAGTCAGTAACAAATACTAGGCGATACTAGAGTTTAATGCTGTAGGAACAATTTGCATGTGTGTGAAAGTCAAGTTTTTATGAATGGTGTGATATGTATTTGTGGAAATATATGTATTTAAAATAATAATTAGAAGTCAGCAACTGACCAAGTGAAAAGTACGGATTTGTTTTGCAAAGTACAGTACGGAGAGAGACAGAGCCTTTAAAATACGGACTGTCCGTACGGGCGTATATTGACCCTACTTCCTTATGATAATTAAATGAGTTTGCGGACGTTCTCGAATCATAAAACCTTACTAATGAGTTAGAAAATAATGAAATACACTCAATAACTTTAATATCTTAATTTTCGTTTTTGTGGACAAGTATGCTTTTGGAAATGGACTACACATTCGCAGTGGGTAAGGTGATAATTTCAAGAAATATTGATAAAATTTTGAAGTGACAACTGAAATCAAATAAAGTCAGCTAAGGACTATACTTTTCTTTTCCCCAAGTTATTTATTCTTATAATGAAATTATTGTAAGATTTTCTTTTTTGAACAACTAGGGGAATATTAGAGACTATGGGACTACAGCAACTCATCTGTGAAGCATTGGAGAACAGGGTAACCCGCCTGGAATGGTCTCGATAATCTGATTTGGAATATGGCCCGACATGTCCAGGAATATATTTGCGTGCGTGGACACTTAACACATTACAGATGTTTGCAAATGGTCAGAAATTTACCAACACTTTTGGTTTGAGAAACATATAGACTTCGTTGTAATTCGTGCTCCAAAGGCTACCCGTTGATAATCTGCATACATATTTCTGTACCAAATCTTTGCAAATATTGTATTTTTTGTTGTGTCTTTTTGGCTGTGTTCTGAGTAGTGCAACGACGCATGCACTACATTATAACATCATACCACTTACGTAATATGCAAGAGTCGTTTTTTTACCAGAATAGTTAGAGCCTACTTACTGTCGCCAGAGCAACGTTCATCGATGTAGTGTACTTAGTGCTGAAGTTTGCCTGAGTCACTGTTAATATATCATTGCGGGAGTGGATGCATAACCCGAAAGATAGTCACTGTCTTTTCACTGCATTTCTAACGTTTTCATTTTTTACATTCCAGAGCTACCAGTGAACTGTTGCACACTTAATGAGTTTACCTTGAACCTGGCTTTTTAATTGTTCTATAATAATTATATAAGGAAAACTTCGGCCTTTAATAACGCTCTTGAAGAAACTCGGGGGAAGTTGATACTTGATCTAATTATTTCCACATCATCATAAACGCAGTTCATTTACTTGCTTTTAGTGTCCAGATTTCTTATACCAATCGAATTGAGGTTCACGCGGGAGTGTAATTAACACACGTTTTCTGCTGTGAAATCCACTAATAAAATTAATGGTGAAAAAGTATTTGAAATCTTTTATTTTTCTAAGTTTTCTGAGGAAGGTAATACTGAAGTCTGCTAGGCTGCATAACGAAAAAGGTTGGAAACCTAGGTATGTTTCAAATAGTGGTTTATAATTGAGTTTTACGTGTTGGTTCTCAATTATTATTTTCTTGGTTTCGGTTGAAAGAAAAGGAAAGTAAATATAATGCTATTATATGGGTTCACTTACCACATTCCATGGAATCTGAATATTTCCTGTCATTTTTCTTGCAGTTAATTCTCAATACACGTTTGCATGATTTTCTGTGTTGGAAGCCTTTCTTTTGAAGGAACATAAGTCGCTTTACGGGAAGGGGTTTTAACAAGCAGAATATGTATCATACAATCATGTCTGTTTAATTTGCGGTAGGGAATACGTAAAATGAGCTGTGTTGTCCAAATGAAAGTTTATTGAATTTGGAATTTAAACGACATAGTGGCATCAGCGATCTGAGATAACGTCCCCCGCCGAGAAGAGCTGCCATAGGGAAAGGATGAAGAAGGACGGAATGCGATGATGGACATAAATGTTACCTCGTTGGAATCTGTGTTCTATAAACTTCCTAACAAGATATGTTTTGTATCCCTATGATAATTTGGAAGTTACTAGGCCCATGAACACAGTCTTCAATTTTCATGAAATCCAGAGCAGGCGAGTAAAGTTTAATGACGACCAGTTTTTCAAGATGGCGTCTAATGCTGTAGTCGATTTGCTAGGAGTTTTGATAAGTTGTTTAGAGATTATTCTGAGCATTTTGGTGAAAAAATCCGCTGGATGGAAAATAGTTCACCAAAAAATTAATATCAGTGGACTAATTCTGCTAGTTTTCAGTATTTCAGAACAAATTCGATTTAAAACATACGTAAAATTGAATCTGAAACTAAACACCAAATGACCGTAGCTCAGTTGGCAGAGCGTTAGCTTACCATTCGGGAGGTCTTGGGTAGCCTATAAGTGGCCGACTGTTCGGAACGGTTTTCCCTAGTCATACCAGACAAATGACGAGATGGGATCGCTTCCTTTCCCCTACCCTATCCCGACCTGAGCCATAAATGCCTAAAGGACATAAATATTTTCAATTCAATTCCTTTCACTTTAAAATAAATCTTCATATTCAAGTGGAAAAGCCCATTCTAAAAGCTGCGTCATTGAAGTATGTTTGTTAGTACTCTCGGACCTCCACCAAACACACATACTGTCAAGTATTCACAGCGAATGTAAATTCTTGTAAATGTGCGTGGTGATACTGATTCGTAACAGGTTTACTGGCATTCAAAGTCCTGCGTTAACATTCAAGAGTGATTATATGCAATCCTGCCTGAGACATAGCTGGAAACTTATTATTGGATAATTTTATCTGAGTGGTATTTTCTTCTACATAAAAACGCATTGCAGGATCAGTAACAGAACAACGATAAGATATTCGTTTTTCTTTAATGTCATATATTTGTTGGCCTCAAATTGTCAACTACAAAGTGAACATTCATGAATATTCCGAAGCAAGAATTATTTTAAGAAGTTTGTTGGAAAATTGATTAAAGTATAAAAGTGAGCAGCTCACAACAATGATATAGCTCTACAACAAAGCCACTGATATAGGTGGGCGTAATGCTAAATGTTAAGATTGAACGATAATTTTTCGATTCAGGATACATACATCCAGGAGAGGAGCTGTGTGTGTATGTGTTAGTCTTTGTACAGTTATATATCACCGACGGTAAACACGGTAAAGGCCCTAAAGAAAAACAAGAAATAGCATCAAGGAAACCGAGTATTTTAATTTACCACGTATATATACCGGTATAAATTGTTTAAAAATTAACGGTGTTAATAAGTTTAGCAACACTAATTTTTACATAATCAAATCACTCGACCACTAAAAAGTAAGCTTATTTATACATGTAATTAGTCCGTCATTTGGTAATTTTGTGACTGGATGCTGAAAAGCTAGTTTTGCGAGGTCCTTGTTCTCTTTTTAATATATCACGGAAAGATACTTCACAGTTATTCCTAAACTTGTATACAACTTAAACATTGATGGTGAAGGTAAATGGGATCTGATTTATTTCTCAGATGAAACGGGCAGAAATTGAGGAAATAATTGCAATTTAGAAAGGTTTATTTTCTAATGATACAAGTTCTTCTGTTGTACAGAAACGCACTACATTAAAGATTTAAACTTTTAGTATACCTTTATAAATGTATTACCTCTTGAGCTTGTATTTAAAATGACAAATTAAGAAAGGATGGATTTTATTTGGGGGCACGGCCTCTGAAATGGCTCCCCGTGGCTATATTCCTGCTTGAGATACAATAATTGTATTATAATAGCGTAAATTTAAATTATGGACAAAGCAACACTATACCTTGATCCCTTGACTATGAAACTGTGGGAAATTATTGTTATGAGTCACGTTTAGTGCTTTATCACGAAGTTGACCTGGTTCGGATATGAAGTCAACAAAATTAAGCCTTGTACAATGGATAGTATTGGACAAGCGTGTGATGGTTAGAAAATGGTCCGAAAAGCAAAGTTTAAAAAATATGCAAATTTGGCGCGCCACGGCTACGAATCATCAGACTTGATCCCGGCAGTCACACCCAATGACTAATTTTGGCCACTAGCTTTTCGCTCTAAATTCCGAACTTGACCGGAATCAAGACAGTGTTGTCGATCACCACCGTCCTGTATTTTATCTTTGTGCAGCGAGTGCTTTATTTTCTACACATTTTCGGCAAACCGTCGTTCGCACGGTAGACACCGCCGCAGCTGTGTGAGCGTGCAATAATATTGGTCGTTCGCAGCCGCCGTTCAATCTCTCGTTCACTGTAACGAATCGCCGTGTTCTTTTCACAATAACGATCGTCACAATATATGTTTAACGTCAATAGAACATGTTGTATGAGGCCACCAGTGATTACAAATGGCCACCACAAAACTCTTCAGGTGGTCACCTCATTGGCCACCAAACTTTAGAGAAGTTTTAAACACTGCCGAGGAGTATTTTCAACTCATTTTTCTTATCCTTTCGTCATCTTTCCACAATCTGTCCATGGGTTCTGCTTTCGGGAGCAACTAGCCAATTATCTACATTCATTCATCCAGACTGTCTGTCGACGTAAAAATGCAGTGTTTCAGCACGATAACGCACCACATCACCGTGCCCACATAACCTTGTTGTGACTAAAGGAACACAACACTAAGTTCTCCAAGTTGACTTCGCTCTTCACCTGATCGAACTGCAATGTAATTGATTAATTGATGTAAACATTAACAGATGTAAATCTCTTTTCTTCACGAATAGCAACATCCTTTACAAACTTCCGTACTTTATTCGCGATCTTACATTAAAGAAGCCTGATTCAATAAAAGATCTAGCAGTAATCTTTGACCCTAATCTATCCTTTCAAGTACATACCAAAACTATAGTCCATGAAGCATTCATAAACCTAGCTTGATTACGTAAAGATTTAAAGAATGACATTACACTAATAACTTTATATTACAGTTTTGCATTGAAAACTAGAATAAGCGTTTATAATTTGGGATCCCTACGTTCAGCGACATTCTATACTAACTGAAAAGTTTCAACCAAACTTCTTAACGTATCTTACCTGCAAGAAAACTGCAGTATATATTCTTTATTTAAATCTTCATCTAACTAGGCCAGAAATTTTAATAATTTGATGCTCGAGCAAAGTGATATTTTAATACTTTGTAAGATGAACAATGTTTCAAACAAAAAGTCGAGTTGAGCCTTGTTTACAGTTTGATGCTTGCTCAGAATAGGAATGTAAGAGTTGCCTTTATGATTTTCTTTGTGTAGCAAACTTGTAAACAGAATGTAGAATACTCGTGAGCCCATTGAAAATGTACTTGACCTAGGATTGAAGTCCTGACCTAATATAAATAGACAAAGCAAGTTCCGACTTAGGTAACATTTAATGGGAATTATTTATAAAAATTATTGAGTATTCCTTTGAATATTGATTGGGATATTGTGGTCACAAAAAGTTAGTTTTAAGCTCATTGTTCTGCGGAATATGATGGTATGTTATAGAATTTGTACTGCTCATCTTCGACTATATAATCTATGTTTTTGTAAGGGATAATTGTTATTTCTGCAAAACAATTAAAGATTTAAGAATTGAAACTTTTCATGTTTTCTCATCATAAAATAGCAATGGCGCTGTTTGAGCTATATAATGAGTTTCCGATGAGAGTATTTAAGCAGAAATTAGGAGGAATTCTTAAATTGATATAGATTATATAGTCGAAGATGAGC
>JAGDQP010025969.1:12133-26376 GCA_022664845.1 Lepisma saccharinum
TATTTTTAAAATTGGTTGTCAATAAAAGGGAAGGTTGTAAAACTTTTCTGATATTTATAAGACTTGGAAGTGATGATAGGCTAAAGATGGTAAAAGGTCAATTGAACCAATAGTATCAAATCCGGCTCTCACTGCACATTTAGTTTGTGACAGTATTTTTTGCCTTTTGAAAGTTGATTCGAGAGTTGTAGTATCAGTGGCAGATTCTCAACTTCAAGCATAAGTCTATATTTCCGTCAAAGTGCCAATTGAAATGTGCAAGTAACACAATTGTGAAAGTTCGAGGTGAAATAAGATTACAGGAAGAGTGTAATGGAGTTAGCAAGACGTTATCATTAGTGATTGTGAATAATGATTTCACTCATCCCATACAAGGACGAAAGTGGTTAGATGACATGTGGCCAAACATAATGTATTAAGAGGGATTGATGATAAATTAAGGTCGGTTAGGTTGTGTTGTAGAAATTCGTCAACTTTTGTCACAATATCAGCAAGTCTTTTCAGGCGATATTTCATATCCTTTCATAGAATATAAAGTACATATACCAGTTAAACAAGGTTCCATACCGATTTCTCGTATTATACGGTACACTTTCAATTGAGAGAAGTGGTGCAGAACGAGCTTCAAAACTTACAGAAACAGGGAGTTCTCCAACCAATATAATATAAAGACTAGGCAACACATCTGGTAACAGTTCGGAAGAAAAACAATGATATTCGTTTGTGTTCAGACCTCAACACAACATTAAATAAAGTAACCGAAAAGGTTATTTATCCTTTGCCTAAGATTAAGGAAATTCTATATCAATTGCAAGGAGCACAGTGTTACACAATATTAGACCTTAGGCAGGCATATCTACAGCTTGAAGTTCATCCCGACTCCGAAAAATATATAGGAATTGACACGCCACGGGTATGATTTCAACAAACGCGGCTCCCGTTTGGATTAAGAAACAGGCAGAGATCTTTCAACGATTTCTGGACGGTTTATTAAAAGTACTTCCTGGGGGTCTTTTGCTATTTAGACGATGTAATGATTGTTGGCAGTAATCAGGAAGAATGTTTTCAAACGGTATGCCAGATTTCGACAGGCTAACGTAGAGGTTCGACTAAAGAAGTGTATTTTTTCAGATTAGATTAAAAATCTAGGTTTTGAGATTAAAAAGAATGGAATACAAGTTTCTAGGGATAAATTACAACCTATTTTGGACTGTCTACAACTAATTATGTCACTCACCTCAAGTCATTTCTAGGTATAATAGCCTTTTATCATAGAATAATTTCTCAGGAGTTTTCCCCAAAATTCCTAATTTGTCTAGGTTATTATGAGAAAGTCAACCATGGACCTGGGCTGATCAACACTCTTTAGAAATTGAAGAGATCAAACAGGCATTACAGTCTGCTCAGATTTTACATCCATTTAATCCCCAGGCAAAGTCTGTTATTATGACTGATGCATGTCAGTACGGCATTGTAGCTATCCTTTATGATAACATTGACGGTCATTTGAAAACAGTTTGTAGTATATCAGCAATGTTATCTGCAGCTGAATAAGGGCATGCTCAATTTAAGTGCGAGGCTCTAGCTGTGATAGTGGCAGTGAAACGTTTTCACAAATATGTATATGGTAGATCTTTTAAGGTTCTAACAGATTCACTACCAGTAAAATTGATATTTGACGGGAAGGATATTCCAAACACAGCAAGCCCTCGTCTATAAACATGGGCTCTATTTTTATCATTACTTCACAATAGAGTATACAAAAAGGTAGAGATAGCTGATTGCTTATCACGTTTACCACTTACACAGGAAACTGGAGATAGTCAAGTGTCTACGGAATATGTGACTCAGATACTGGTAACTCCAATATTGAAATCTAGATAATTAGTAGCACAGCTACCGGTCCTTTTAGTGCAACAAGTAAGTAATCTCTTGGATTAAGAATGGTTTCCATTTTAAATTACCTAAAAGTTTAAACAATTTAGAGGCTCAAGGATATTTTATGCGGACAGGACAATTAACACTGCAGGAGAATTGCATTATGTGGGGATGTAGAATAATCATGCGTTGGGCTTTACGTCGCTCGTAATTAATATTCAAGCAGCAACATCATGTTGGTCAGTAAGTTATTGAATTTAGTAAAAGATTTAGTTTAGTGGCCCAATATGAGCAGGATATAAAGGATTATGTAAATGAATTTGGAACTTGTAGGTCGACGAGGAATAGACCAACTCGTAAGTTTTATTAATCATGGCCTAGCCCCAAAACAATTCGAAAGAGTTCATCTTGATCAAAGTCAATGGAGAGGTCAAACCTTTCTAGTGTATGTTGATAATTTCACCAATTTGTTATGTGCTTGGTTTACAAAATCGACCAACCCTGAAAAGACTTGTTCCAAGTTTAAAGAGTGTTTTGGTGTATATGAATATCAAAAGTTAATAGTGATTGACAATGGACGGTACACTTTAATTGACAATTGTTTAACAATTTTGTTCTGGACATGGAGTAGACAATTCATTCAGCACCCTATCATCCGAAAAAGCACTGCAAATTATAAAAAAAATATCTTAATAGGAAATGAATTTGAAACTGCGAAAAGGATACATCGCATTTACTTAGCTTATGGTTACAGGATATTCTGGATGATCTGAGGTGCTTACCTACAAGACATACAGGCAGGTCTCAATTATCCTTATTATCTTATAAACCTCCGACTAAATATTCCCTAGTCAAGAATTCTGCGCAAAGGAAGAGAGAAGGGAACGATAAAGGAAGTAGAGAAATATAAAGTAATGTGGGTGTTAAATCATATGGGAAAGTGTCCCAGATTTCTGAAGGGAACAATACTGAGAACTAGCAGTAAAACATATATGAAGTTCTGATAGATGGCTATGTAAGAATATATCACAGACATCAATTACGGTTTGACGAGACAGTAGAAGTTAAAAATAATACATTAGTTGAAAGTGGCTGGATGGATGAAAGTGACGCTAATATTAGACAGAATGATAATAATTTAATGACTAAGAATGAAATAAGACGATCAGAAAGGATCAGACGTAATTATAATAGATTCCAATGTTTTGTGATGTAAGTTCATGAAAAAGGGGGTATAAGAAGAACGCATGGATGGGTTTTAGAGGAGAGGCAGTTAATGCAGTGATCTTCAACAGCTTCGTGTACTAATACTTTGTAAGATGGACAATGTTTCAAACAAAAAGTCGAGTTGAGCCTTTTTACCGTTTGGTGCTAGCTCAGGAAAGGAATGTAAGAGTTAGCTTTATGATTTTCTCTTTTTGTAGCAACTTGCAAACAAAATGTAGAATACTTTGAGCCCCTTGAAAATGTACTCGATCTAGGATTGAATTGTGACCTAATATAAATAGACAAAGCGAGTTCCGACTTAGGTAAGAATTGACGGGAATTATTTATGACAAATATTGAGTATTCCTTTGAATATTGATTGGGATATCGTAGTCACAAAAAATTACTGTTTTAAGCTAATTGTTCTGCGGAATATGATGGTATGTTATAAAATTTGTACTACTCATCTTCGACTATATAATCTATGCTTCTGTAAGGGATAATTATTTCTGCAAACAATCACAAGTTTAAGAATCGGAACTTTTGATATTTTCTCATCATAAAATACAACAAAGAAGGAAATAAATTGATTCTGTCTTTGTTTATAACTTGGTTCAAAATTACATTGACCGTTCTGATCTAGTATCTAAACTGTGCTATGGTATACTCTCATCAATGACACGAAATAAAAACAGTAGTTGTCTTTACTGTCAGTGAAATAATCAACAATATAATCAGAAAGTTTCCTATATGCAAAATGGGTACTTTCTATAACCATGTCACTAAGGTAAGCACAGACATAGAAAGGCTATGAAATATGTGTAAAAGTAGCTTTACGAATGCAATTGTGAATTTTTTTTATTTGATTAGTATTGGCAGTAATTTAGGATTTTAATAATTTTATTTTGTTACCTCTTTCGTAATTTCAATGTCATCTTCTCATTAACTATTATCTAGAGGATTTTGATAAGATGTACAGAATAACTTAGCATTATGGCTATCATGCTCAGTAAACTTCAATTCAATATCTGATGTGTTTGAACGATCTACAACGCACACATCACGAAGTGGCGTCGACTTTGATGTTCATGTGAAGTAGTGCACTGTTGGGCTGGCGTGCACGAATTTGCGGGTTCGAATCCCGCCTGAATCCTGATGTTTGTGGATTTTTAACAGGCAGACCTCTGGACTTGTACAATCGAAATGGGACGAAGCCAATTATTACTAAAATAGTACAGACAAAATAAGTATATCAAAGTTTACACCAGAACTGGTAAATTTTCTCTAACGGAGTTGACTGAGCTGTCTAAGGAGGATACCAAGTATCTGTTAAAGTCAGTTAGTTCCAAGATGTTTTGCGGACCGTAGGCAGACAAGTATTTAGATAGTGTGTAAACAATCTACCGAGTAGTGTTCTTTCTCTGATGGTTTTAAGCATCGTCTCCTCAACTTTGATTTAATACACCCTTTGCAACAAAGTCAGTTACAAAGTCAAAGAAATAAATCCTAAAATGCAAACTACCTAGGTAATTTATATTTATGTGAATGTTTAACAATAATTTTGGAGCTACACTCAATTATTTAATCAGCTGCAGTTTCTTAGAAGACGGTGTGCAAAAAAAAAAAAAAGTTATGCTACCATATAGCATTCGAAGTTTTAACCTCAAAGCACTCTCCAAATTAATGTTAATTTTAAATATCAAACAATTGTTATAATCACAATACATCACATACAATAACTAAAATATGAAATTTATTGAATACTTTATATGTAATTAATAAGGTTACAAATATTTGTTCCTGTTATTCCTCACATTGTAATTACACAGAGGCAACAAGTGCATCTGTGATGAACTAATAGTTACGTTATAATTGTTGCACTGAAGTGACGCAATGAACTGTCTTCATGTGCCGTTTCCAGTTGCTATTGTCGTTGAAATGTTTGAAGCAGATAGAACAAGAAAACGGTTTCTCCCCTGTATGCGTGCGCACATGCCTCTTCAACAGCCAAGCATTAGAAAAACGTTTAGAACACCAACTACAAATATGAGTCTTAGGCGAAACATCAAAGCTTCCAAATCTTGTGCTACTTCCTTGTACTGAACCATCTGAAGCAGAACTAAAATGAAGAAAAGATAGTGTTTTATTAGTATAAGTTTGTTGTTACATAGACAGAAAGGAACTCTAATTCCTTAACAAAATAATTATAGGAACATTATTGACGTTCAATGGCATTCGGGAACTGTTCAACTTTCTACACACTATTCTTAACCAATCAAAGATAAAGAGATCGTGTAAGCTTACAAATATGATAGGAAATCAAATAGTGTCGAAAAACGAACCTTTCATATACTCACTTCTTAACAAAAGTCTGTATTCAGCCTCGGTTCGTAATTCAAGTAATATTTCATGGTTGTAATATTGTTACCTGCATTGCCTTCAGGAACCTAACTTTATATTGAATTATAATTTAGAACTTGGTGTCCATTACCAGCTATGGATTTGCCAAAAGTCGTGCGCCGAAGTTGTCTACAAATTCACCCTTTAGATTTTGTAAACAAATTTTATAATTGAAAAAATTCTTTCTTAGTTGAGCAACTATAATGCTATTGTACTATTCATAGCATAATTTCCATTTGGGCTTGTGATTAGGTATTTACATCACAGACGTATCTTTAACGCAACCTAGTTCTAAGAATTCAAAGTTTCGGTGATTTGCAAACTCAAATTAGTCCCGATAGCACATTAAACTTGCAGCAAACCTTCTAGTTGACCGATGCCAAACTTGCTACGAACTTGGCAAGCAAAACTTGCTACAAACACTGCTTTTAAAAATGTTGGTAGATCAACATCGAACCTGTAACGAGAAAAGATTATAGTCTGCAGTGCGATTCGAACTCAAGACCTTCAGATTTGTTTGTTGTTCGCCACTCTACCATTGCTCCACGGGTTCTTCTGCTGAACAAAGTAGATTTTACTAGTCCTTTTATGTTACGAAAAAACCTTTTGGAATAAAGGCATTTATGTACTTTAATTCGAAACTGGGAAAGGTTGTATTGATCCTGTGTTAGAGTAGAGCTATGAAGAAGGCTGATTCGTGATTTTTTACACGCCACTCACCTCAAGAGTAACACAATCATGTCTACTTTACTGTTCGGGTCGATGACATTTCTCAAACTGGTTGCCAATTTCACAGATAGCACGCTAGTTAAAACCAAATTTCGACTAGTCTTGACTTTTCCTTACAATGATAAACTAAGTGATGTGTCCTGTTGAAGAATAAACTGGAATTCCGGACAAAAAAAAATAACAACTTCTTTTTGTTCGTATTTCCTCCCCTTTCCTTCCTTTTGTATTTTTCAACATTTTACAAAATTTTCAAAATTGTACGCATTTTCCTAAAATAAGTTAAAACAATTCAAGTTAGATAATTATTCTTTTTTCATTATACACAATGAAAAGACCGAAAATGCAACATGTCATCGAGAGCAGAATACTTTACACTTCACTATGATTTTCCTGAAGAGGCACGCTTGCGAAAAACCAACAAAGCATACTTCATAGTTCTAAAACAGGATCAATGAGCATTCAAAGTTTTGAATTTCAGCATACATCAGTGCATTTACTTAAGAAACTGTCTTCATAAGATCGAAGGATTAGTAAAATATATATAGTTAGGAGTGGCGCGATAGAGAAGTCGATAGAGTGACCATCTACAAACAAAACTGAAGATCGTAGGTTCAAGCACCAGTGCAGACATTTTTTTTTCCGCCACAGGCTTCATGTTTAACAAGACAAGTTTGTGGCAAGTTTGGCGTGCAAAGTTCGTAGCAATGCAATGCCAAGCCTCGTTCAAACGAACTACAAGTTTGGGTGATATCTGGGAGTCTGCTTCCAGTATTGTTTCCTATATCTTCGCTTGACTTCTTCGTCTCCAGAGCTAGTGCTGCTATGGGCTCAATTCTTGGAGTCAATTTTATTCAATGTCGAGATGCTCTTGTTGCACATCTAGTTGCTCAAACGTTAAAGTAGGAGCTAACACCAAAGAACAAAAAGAACAAGAACACCAAATAAAATGTTTCTGCTCAAACTGGTAAATTCCACTTGATCTGTAGTATTTATATTATTATCTCTGTAACAAGTCACTGATACTAGAAACTATAAGTAGAAACCAGTAATCAAGTCTTGTATGTTTATTTCTCGATTCCAACATTTTTTATTTCATTTTTCTTCGTGGACCTAGATCCTTCTTTGCAAGAAATGTATTCCGTAGTTTAAGATACATAAACAGGATGTGACTAGTATATTTACATTGTTATGCATTGTAATATTTTTAAATTAATAGATCCTTTAGATATGTGGACTAAAATTCTGGAACTCATATATTTCTTCTGATTTTCGTTTACAAGCTAATTACTAATACGCGCAAAGATAAATCGATAGAAATGAAATCAAGCAGTACCTCTAACTGTAGGACTTAACGAAACTCGCAAGTTCATCGTCGCAGTAACAGGCGTTCGCCATTGGATTCTATCATTTGTAATGAAAACTGGCAAGAGCAAGCCAGTTTTCATTACAAAAATCTACCTCTCAAGATCCCAACTAATAAATGAAACGTGCCGAATATCGCACTCATTTTGTTTTCATTATTTTACAGAGCCATAATGGATCAAAATTAAGAAATTAGCACTGGAACACATTACCTGGAATGTTTATCAAAGATTGTCTGCATTCAAATCGTATTGCAGACATTTCTCAAGTTTTTATCGATTTTTAAGTAAAACCTTCCATTTTTTGTGGTAGAAATAATGTGAGCATAATATAGCCACTGTGCGAAATTCGGAACACTATTTTGTTCTTCATTTTAGAACAGGAAAATGTTAACAGAAATTAGAAAGCAGCTTGTTTGTTTAACAAATTGAAATGAAAGTACACCTTATACGACTTAACATGGAAGGTCTTTTCACCTAAATAAAATGTAAAAAAACAAAACAAAAAAACATAAAAATATAAAAAATGTCACACCATGAAGCACCCGCTATTAAATTAGAAGCACCATCCACGAGTGTGTCGAAGGGAAGTCAACTCCTTATTTGTCAGAACAAAATTCACACACAAGACGCTTGTAGTTATTTATACCAGCACATAGATCATGACCCCAGGTACAACACTTTATGTAGATTATCCACTTTACACCTTTCTTGTCCTGTGAATACATCTTATTACAGTTGTCACAATTAATATTTCTATATGAAATCCAAGTGGTGCGGGTGTGTGTAGACCAAATATAAAAATAAGAGATGGCGCGTGACACTATGTATTATATTATACATGAAGTTGCTTGAATAAGTGACGAGATAGCATCTGGGTACATGTGTGTATTATGTGGAGACGTTCTCGTCGGTACCACAGCCTCTATTTATAAGAGGTTACTGGGAGAAGTGCGCCTCTTGCACCGGAGGCCCTTTTCTCGGTTCGGTAGTTACTAATCGATACTCTGGAGGTTGTGGCGACTGTTACTTTAAAGATAATGTATCCAGAACTTTCCCATGTGGATACATCTGTATGTGTGAGTTAGACTTTGGTGCTAGGCGGTACAAGAACACTCTTCCATGTGAGTTGGAGATGAGGCCTGGAGCCCGAGTAGGATTGAATAAACATTGATCCCGCAGCAGTATCATGAAATGAGATTACAATATGTGGTGCATATATTAATAAGATTTGCCTCTCTCAAACAGTTTAGGGATCATATTATTTATGCGTTTGTCATTTTTTCATTGTTCAGTAACGTACCTGCGCGCTGTCTGTACTTTGTCAACCGATTTGTAGCGGAAGGAAGCCCAATCGGACAAAGTTACCCAGGCTTGTTTCGTTACAGGTGCCCGATCAGGCGACCGTAGTCTTGCAAGTCTATTATACAGTATGGGTATTCACAGTCTTCGTCCTGGCTGTCAATTGAAATATAATCGGGACTCTCAGCCGAATCTTCATTGCTGTACACAGAACTAGGTTCTCGCGGCCTTTTCTTATTTTTTCCTTTTGAAGAGCGATTCTCTTTTTGTTGTTGTCTTTTACCAAATTTCCCAACACGACATACTTGTTTTGCTATCTTCTTTCCACTTTCTTTGCGTTTTTCAGGATCTGCCAAAAGTTTCGTTTTATATGGTGAACTAATAAGAAGAGCAGCAGTAGAACCTTGCCGTCTTCACTTTAGAAGTTAACTCTTGGTGAGAACATTGCGGGGTATGGGACTGATATCTGAGGGAAGAACAGATGATTACTGTGATGTGTCACTGGGAGGATGTGGCTATGTTGATGGCTGCTGAGACACACCTTGGGCAGTGGAACACGTAGCGTCAGGAGTCTCAGAAGAACAGGAGTCGGGATATACTTGAGCTGTTCCGGATGAGCTGGTACCAGATGCCGTTGCTTGCGGAAATCATCAAACTCCTGTCAGGCTCTATTTACTGCTTCAGTTTACTTCCTTGCTTGTTATTGTTCCCCGGCTACGAACTCAGCTGCCTTATTGTAAGCTTCCCTAAGCAAACGTGCAACTTAGTAGTGAGTTACTGTGACCTATTTTTATTGTGCTTCAACCAGTTATCTATGGCTTGAGCATAGTACGTTTTCATGAGTACATGAGTGAGTTATTTGTCCAGAGTCTGCATTTTATGAGTAATGTGGGGTGGTAGCGAACAAATATGTACACATTTTCATGCGCACAATCAAGCAAAGCAATATTTCGGGTATGCGAGTAATGACCGTCCAAGGCAAGACCAATTGGGGTTTCTTTTGATGGATTCACATTCTTCAAAAATAAGGTAGCTGAGCCAAATAACGCCATGTAGACCTTTAACTCTACCCTCAGTGTTCTGGAAACGAGGACAGGTGGGAGGAATTCAGAAGTACGAATATGATTGTAAGCAGATGCTCTCTAGCAGGACTGCCAGAAACTAACTGCGCTAGTGATCATAGCAAATATCTTAATAACTGAGCACAATTTATCTTTGTAGTTTACACATTTAGATCATTTTTTTGTATTTTCTAGATTTAACAAGAAAGATATTCTGAATTTCTCTCATAACGTGTTATTATTTTGTAAAAAAAATCCAGTAACTGCATGAATTTTACACTGAATGTTTGGTATATATAGGCCTATTGTAGCCATGAACTGAGCTTGTCTTGTAGCTTTAGTTTACAAGCGAAAGATTTCCTACTGTGTAGGTTAATGCAAAGTATGTGGACAAGTTTGCACTCAACGAAGAGGGTGGCGTTATTAGGAACCTATGTTCGTTATAACGCTACCAGGTAAGGATTTTTTGTAACTTTTCCCGCTTTCATTGCACAATATTTAAATCACATTGCTGCTATGTAGGGCTCTTAAGCACGTTTTTCAGACAAGCTGTTCTGGAATTCTAATTACCATGGTTCATGCCGGAAGGCAATCTTTGAACATTTTATTAACACCATTAATTTACACGCTAAGGCAACATTGTTTTAGTTGTTTCGATGTTCTTTTATTTCGTAGCGGTAACTATAAACAGAGCCTTAGTTACTATACTAATAATGGCCGAGTATACTCATACATTGAAATGTATGAACGGGTTTCGTTTGGAAATCGTAAATTGAATCAATGTTTGCGAATGGTAATTATATATTCCGGAAATTATTAAAAAATGGTTTTCTACATATTGCGTAAAGAAACACGGAACCGAAGCGAATTTACACTCCAAATAAGTGTAATGATAAATGGACACTCTTCGTATTGAAGATTAAAGTGAGTTTGGAAATATGACTGCTTACTTTTATTATGCTGAATTTATTGAATCTCGACACGACTTGCGTATGAATTATATCCAATCCATTCTACACATAAATTCTAATTTATATAGTTTGAATAATTATTGACCCTATACTATAGTATAACAGTTCACTAGCTATATCAGATATGCTCTTAAGGTGACGTTATTTGGCTCACCTACTTTAGTTCCTGAAACCATTTGAGAAATCTGTCAGACTGGATCCAGCCAGATTTGTAGCAATGGACCTGAGTTCCACACGGTGCATCATCCGTACGTTCATCCATCATTTTGGTACGAGGGTATAGTACTATGAAGTAAGACAAGTTGGCTAACCCTTTATACGAACGTTGAATATGTGACGTCAGAGTTCAGACTACTTGCTTAAATTAGTTTCGTTATGGAAACTGAAATGTGGTAATTGTCAATAAGTATGATGCATTATAAATATGGTTTTGCTAACTTTGAAATAGCTAGGGAAAGCAATTGGATGTTTCTGTAATCTGTTACTTACTCTATGGCTTACAGAACTCGGAAGTTCACCGCCGTAGTAACAAACGTTCGATATCCGAATCTATCATAGGCAAGATCAGGCCAGTTTTCATCACAAAAACCTACTTCTCGAAGATCACTTCTAATATTGTCCTCCCAACGTCGTTTCTGTCTTCCCAACGGTCTCTTTCCCTTCGGCTTAACTAAGATTGAATATTATCTTTGTTTTTCTCCCATCCGAGCTACATGGCCTGCCCATCTTAGATGTTGTGATTTCATTATTCTTACAATATCGGGTGGTTCGTACAGTCCATGAAGTTCTTCATTATGTAGTCTTCTCCATTCTTCAGTTATCTCGTCCCGTCTCGGCGTGTATATCTTTCTCAAAACCTTATTTTCAAACATTCCTAATTTATGTTCATCTGCTAGGGTCGTACTCCAACTTTCGCAACTGTAAAGTATTACTGGCAGAATAACCGTTCTGTAGGCCTATATTTTCAATTTTAACTTCCTTGATATTAATCGCGAGGTTAAGAGTTTCTGGACTGAATAGAAACATGCGTTGCCCGATAAGAAACGACTTGTTATTTCTTCCGTTACCTCGTTTTTGCTTGTTACATATGTTCCCAAGTATTTAAATTTGTTTATTTTCTCATTCTAAATTGTTAGGTACCCATTTCCGTTATTCCCTGTGTTTCGGCTTGTTATTATGTATTTTGTTTTATCTATGTTTACCTGTAGACCTATCTCATCGCACGCTTCTACTAACACATCGGCGTGCCTCTGTATCTTTCCATATTAAATCTACATCATTCGTGTACACGAACAGTTGATTCAAGACATTCAATAGTGCCGGATTGTCATAATGGAAGCCGGAAAATTTCCCGATGAGTTGGTGCTATGTGGGCCGGGCAGGTTCAGTTTAAACTAAAGTTATCAATCAACAGAAAGAAAAGAATACAATTTCGGACAGATGTTGAGATACTAATGACATTTTTCATGTCCAGCCCAGTGAAGAATGTTCTAAAAATAAAACGCCAGGACATAAATTTTAAATACGAAAGCCACAGTCCATCCGTCGGCACACACAAGGGTCTATAATATCATACTTATTTTTTGATGAAAAATAAACTTGCGTCTTATTTATTCAGATGGTCTAGGAACATATATAATATACTCACAATAGTGTACTACTCCACCCCCGATTTTGAAGGTGTAAACAGGCAATTCTCACAATAGAGACTCACATTCCGCGCCATTTCAACTTCGATATCCGTAGTCGCGATTTCGATTATCGTCCGGTTCATTATACTTCTGACGTGGTCCTTAAAAGCTTTATTCGTTTGTTAGACCTTAATACATGACCAATTCACTTTCCTGTGCTGTTTTATTTGTTCCTACATTTTGGAAGTGTATACAGACAATCCTTGTAATGAAAGATTTACATCCTACATCAATTTTTAAAAAAATGTGTTCATGTAACAGTCCATCAGAAAAGTTACAAATTTTTAGAAAGAAGAAAATTAAATTTGTGTCTGTTGTGGCTCGAGCATAAATAAGCTTTCCGTTCGGGAGCTTCGGGATTAAATTTCTGGCAGACTATCATGACATATTTTCCCTGAGTCTCCTTCAGTATCTTATATTCAAGGCTATTTCCCTATCAACAAAATGTCGTCAAATTCTGGTGGGCCGACGTGTGGATTTGTGGCGGCTGCCGTCAAAGAGGTAGCTGGACGGTGGCGTTCGCCAAGTCGGCATTTGAGCGGAAAACTAAGTCGGCTCAGTCCACATCATGACGACGAGACTGCTAGACCCCGCTCATTTGCCAATGCAGACCATAACCTCGAAAGTAATGCCACCTTACGGCACTCTCGTCTATCAGCAATGTTGTCAGTTACTAGCCGGGACAGGATAGGAGAGAAAAATCAACGAAGCAACATTCATAGTTCAAACAAAAGATCCAATCAGCGATCTCTGTATAGAATTCAAGCTTATACGCATGACTTCAGAAACAGTCTTCGTAACATAAAATGAATAGTAAAATATTAGTGACGATGAAGATACTTCCATAGTCTAGTGGTTATAAGCGTGCTGCGGACAGTTGGAAAATTTACAAAATAATTAATACATCATCATGAAGGCAACTGACAAATTAAAACTAAATACTTATAGGTCTACCAGTAGAAAGCAGCCATTGTCAAGTCTCTATTATTGCAAACTAAAAAAGGTGCTGTTTTGATAGGGGATTCGTTGGGTGCAAGTTGGCAATTTTTGGCTCGATGTCAGCCCACAGTGGTCGGCAGAACGTCGGATTTCGTCTCATACCGACGTCGGCGTGGAATTTGGTGCCAAGAGCCCGACGTTGGAACACCGACACTGCTCATGTGGTCTGTTCTTGCTTATCCTTATCCCTACTCTACCATCTATCGAACGTAACGAAGATACAGTCGTAAATGACTGAAGTCTTCAGTTGATGTTTACCCCATAATAAACGAGTTTCAAGCTGGATTTTGGTTGGAAAACACAGTTGAAATATTACCTCTTGTAGTTGTAAAAATGAGCTTTAAATTACGACTAATTTCGCACAAAATATAATTGTTACAATTAATAGTGTAGCCGTATAACTGTGATAAGAAATACAGTGTTGAACAATTTCCGTAGTAGGAGTAGCCTAGACAGGTATAGCGGGGATTGACAGCTACCACGCCCACTGCCACACACCCTTGGTGTGCTGTTTTTCTCTATTACGAATTTGACGCCCTCTTTGATAATTGTTTTTGGCACCCAAAAATCTATAACAGATAGCCACAAGGCATTTGTTTTCTTCTTCGTTGAAAATAACACAAAAAAACTGGGAAGAAAAATTTC
>JAGDQP010025970.1:0-10923 GCA_022664845.1 Lepisma saccharinum
AAATACGTAGTCGGATTCGGATTTATTTGATAAATCAGTCAATATTGAGGTTTATGTAGCTGCTTGCGGTGAAACATTGATTTTGTTCTAATATTAGATAAAAGATTTTAAAAAATGCATGTTTATTTTACAAATAATTAATTTTGCTGACGAGCCAATTTTATTTACCATGTCCATAGAAATAAATTTAATTATTCTACTTTTCATTTTTAACTGAAACCAACACGAACTCCCTGAGATTCATTTGTTATCATATCGGTACAGAGAGGACACGTAAGTTCGGTGAGAGAGAAGTTAGCGAGCTCGCTTACTGTGCGCGTAGTCACGGGTTCAATTCCGTCCGGGGTCTCTTGAATAGAGTATTTCGGAGCCCACTTTACCAAAGGGCCCGTCCTTACATGTTCACCAGCCTGCTTGGAACGTTAATAACAATTCAGTCAATCGAGTTCTGCCGTCGAGCATCCTCACGAAAGCGTTCCAGTCATCAGTAGCAAGCTTAATTGTAGTGACTGAGCATGAGACCGCACTTTAGCACCCTACCTGTCTACTCTTACGTTGCAAAGTAAGTTATTTAAAAAGGTTAACAATGATGATTGTAATGATTGGTGTTGTGCTCGAAGACAGGCATATGGCCCGGAGGTCCCTAGGCAAGGTGAGCCAATGGAGGTTAGTCATTGCCTTCCATCGGATAGAGACGACTGGACCTACAAATTGCATTCCGACCCACTATATCATTCTCTGTTGGAATCGAACCACGAGAACCCTTGATAACATGGCAACGAGCATGATTTCCATTAGGATTTTCAGCTTCGGGGGTGTAACCTCAAAATTGGGAGAGTGTAATTGGACTTTTGCACGGTTTCTATAGATTTTTGAACGTAAAAATAGTTCGGAGGGCGCTTGATTATTTGGGGTGACACCCCACCACAGAGATCAAGCCGCCGTAGCATAGTGGTAAAGCGTTGGCGTAGCATTTGGGAGGTCGTGGGTTCGATCTCAGCAGCCGACCATCCTGACTGAGGTTTTTCCTCAGTCACATCAGGCAAATGCCGAGATGACACCTTCAACCTAGGCCCTGGCAGACACCTTCCCGAATCCTTTCCCCTACCCTTTCCCGGTCTAAACCTTAGATGTAGATGCCTAAAGGCCATAAATAAAATTCTAACCCCACCACAGCCCACAGGGGAGTCTGGCAGAATCACTGGCGACGGGAGAAACTATTCATCGGCCATGAATCGAATTTAAACTGCTTTTACTGAAGTGGACGAGGTTCAACCTACGGTGGTTCTGGTACCTAATCTAACCCTTGTCGAGATTACACTAGGGAGCAACAAAGCGGTTACGAAAACAATATAATAATAATATCTAATATATCGAAATTGACAAAATACGCTATACATAAATGCTAAACAATTAAAATGATATAATATTGCTGGTTCAAACTTCTGATGTATCGACCACTCTGTTTCCTCTTTAGTTTGTTCCCACCTGGCAAAATAAGGAATGGCACCTAAAATAGAAGTGCTTGCCATTACTTTCATGTTTTATCAAAAGTGTTCTTCCTGAGGAACATGAAATCTCAGACTCTTTACATGCTTAGGTTTTACAAGCCAGTTCAATCAATGACTAATATGTAACACAGAAAAGGAAGAAGAAGCAACACACATGCATTTTCCCTTTCTCTTCCCCCCCCAATCCACTCGCTCTGGTCAAAGGAAAAGAGCGAGAAAGGGTGACGAGTCAGTAACTTCTGCTGTTTAAGTTCGGCAACATAGGGCCGTTTTAGCAGTGACACGCAAAAGTAACACTAGAGCGATCAGTGGGTTATATTTAGGCTTTAAATAAATGGACAATTTCGAAAGACTACAGAGTACAGATTCAATTTAGTCCAAGCTAGTTTACCTAGTCAGAAACGCACTGACTTGATTTTTATTTCAATAAAAGAAGTGAATAAAGATAGTAAGAATGATTTGAGTTCACTCTGGCTCTGAACCATCCATATACACTATATACATACAGGAAATACTTTTGATTTCAATAAATTCGTTTCCTGGGGTTTCTATGGGGAAAAAATCTTGTACGGAATTTCGGTGTATTTTATCAATACTAAACATTATTAGAACAAAAGATTAATTGCAAATTACCTAATATACGTCACTGGATGCAGTCCATAAATTTTGCAAACTTCCATCACTATATTTAAGCAAAGTTAACTTTCGCTTCTCGATGAAACAACAGGCATTCAGGAAAAAAAAAAAGATGCAATTTGGTTTCGTTTCATTTGTTTAGGCTTAACGTCCTTATGTAACAGCAAGGTTATGAAGAACAAGACCTACTGCTTACAGTGACATCAGAACCACTACTCGGTTTGCACTTCAGATGAATTCTGTGGCCCCATCGAAAATCGAACGCAGGACCCCTTTATTACAAGGCGAAAATGATATAAAATTAACGCAGATGGTTTAATATGTGGACTCGTCACCATAAAGTTCACATTTTTTGTGTCATTTTTGCTTTTATTTATTTAAACAAATTGATTAAAAAAACCAAGCTTTAAACCAGACAACCCTGCAGCAAAACCCCTCCCCATATAAACTGTCACTCCCACCTACATGAGAATATCCTCAGAACTTGAAAATTTCCACACTTGCAGGTATAATATTCTCACTATATGCTAGGAATATTCCAAGAGGAAAAATTAATATGGCTGGAATAGTCTACGAATTTCCTTGTTCGTAAATGCGCTGTAAAATACGGCTTCATAAAGTTGATAAAACAGTTTTTATTTGTGCACTGAGAAATAATTTTTATACAAATAGAATATCAACATTATTTCATTTTAAATGAAAACATATCGGTTTGGAAATAGGACCACTGATCTTATTTTAAAAGCAGCATGTCCCAGTTTTCAATAAAATGAGCAAGTAGAAATTTCATATATAAGAAAATTATTTCTACTATTGCACGAACGTGCGCATCCATTTCGAGAGTTCTTGATTCGTTCTTGAACGCCTTCTTTCCACAGAGTGTTCGCAGGCATGTGTGAAGTGTCCGTGCGCAAACCGCGCGGTCGCCGCACGTCTTCCGTTCCTCAAGTGAGAACTGGGTCTTATAGGCCCTAGAAGTACAGTAGGTCTCAAAACAAGTACAATTGACAAATGTGAATTAAATAAATAAGAACATGCTTTAGAGTGAAAATAATTAAATAAGAACATACTTTAGGGTGAAATCTTACTCTTTTTATTTTTTCATTGTCTGTATTTCAGTATTTCATTGAATCGTTTACTTGAGAAACATTCTGGAACAGGGTTGAAAATCTTTGGTTGTTTTTGTTGTCATATTTAGACCAAGGTTTTCTTCATTAGGTAAATTTTTCGTGTTTATGCGGCAAACAAAATTATTTTGTCATGCGGAGTTATCCGTAGTTTATGATGTTTTCTGACTTTGCCAGGTTACTAATTTCTAATAATATTACTTACTAGAAACAACATAGAAAGTTTTCTGTTTATGGGTGAAAAAAAGTGTCATGCCTTCTGGCTATTGTGGTATTATGGTGAACGGATTTATATTTATGTCTGCCATTACTTTCCTTTCCTGTGTTGAGTTCATTGCTCGGAGTTTACGTGACCGTCTCCTTTTCTACGAGCTGACCCTCTGACCTATTTGATATTCACCTGAGTCTATTCTTCACTGACGGCACCACCATCTGACATACAAGATGAAACCAGCACGCAAACAGCCTGTTATGCAGACGATAGGAATTTAGTTTCATTCCAACTGGGACTATAAACACGAAGAACCTCCATATAATCTGCTATTCATCTCTTCCTCTTTTTCAGTATTTTCTCTTGTGTTTGTGTGGGAGGATGTGTGTGCGGTCTTGTGTAGATGAGAAGACAGATAGTGAATAGTTCACCTGACACTCAAGGAGCTGTTTACGAAATTGTTCTCTTGGCTGCTAATGAGATCGTTTTCATGTAACGGTTACGTCTTTCTTCCTCCCTAAAGGGGAATCGCATATTTGTGTATTCAAAGTTAAATGGGTGTCTGAGAATTGAACCTTTGCTTATGATATACTGTAATGAAACAAACAATTACCGTAAAAAGTTTCCCGAGAAAATGAAGTTCAACGAAATTGCAGCGGTTTCCAAAATTCAAATTTTTGAGTTTTAAAACTATACACATATGAACTACTATTATAACAGGATGTCCCTAAAATAATGGCACAAACTTCGGGAATTGAGTATTTATATCAAAACAAGAAGGAAGTTCCTTCGAAGAAATTCCGAAATCTATTTGTTTCGGAGCTACAAGCGTTTCAAGTCACGGTACCATCGTCACAAAGGGAGTAATATCTCGATCAGTAATGGCGTAAGCGGGGTCAGCCTAGCAAATTACACTCGAAGCAATACCTAATATACCGATTTAAGGCTCCTTGTTAGGGATATTGAGTGAAACGAACGCAATACCCGACAGGCTTGCTAATTACATCAATAAAACCGACTTCTTGTCGTTTCCTACCATTCTGATTTAAAGCTAGAACAATAACGAATAGAGTCATCTTTTTATTTTCAAAATAATGTTATTTATTTATTCATTATTTGTGATTGAAATTCGTAAATATCAAACTTTCTTGATAAAATTCACGTTAAAGAACATTATACGAAAAATCCATAAAGTAGGCTCACAAAAGTGGTTATTAAACCGTAAAGATATAATAAATTATTTTCTTTAAAAAATGAAAAAACAATTGTTTTTCACTAAGACTCGTTGAGGGTTATAAAACAAAAACAACATTCTCTTCTTCTAACACTTAACTTCCTCTAGCGAGAAGACGTGCAACTACCAAGACTGCCCAAGAAGCTCGTTGCTCGAAGCTGCGATGTTGCCGAATGTCAATGCCTGTTGCCTTGACCAAATGAGATGATGACAACAAAATCGTCGTGTTTCTCGGTACTTATTGAAGAAGTTTGTCCGAGAATTACTAACAAGGAACATACCTGAAGTCAGACACTCAGATTTGAATGAAACTTTCACAGTTGATGGTCTTCAATGTGAAAAGAAATCGGGTAAGTTCCTACGTTGCCACTAGAAGAAACTAGGTTATTGGAAGACTTATGTGATTTCTTTGTAAAACGTATTGGGTGATTCAAATATGGACCGTATAGTTTCTACAGATTTGACGAAACATGAATGTAACCATATCAAAGGCGAATGAGACCAAGCCCCGCAACTCTGATGCACGCTGTTCTCCGTCCGCCATCTTAGATTGAACTTAGTTTTTTTTTCAAACAGCAATAGGGGAAAGTGACATATCAAATACACCTGCAGTTTTCTGAAAATGTCACTGGTGACAATAGTTTTACTGTATATCTAACCGTTCTTAAGTTATTGCGTGGTATATTTTACATTTGGTTTGTATCGAACTATCCATAATTTCTACAGTTTATACAGAACATGCACGTATGCATATTCATTGTGAATGATTGGATCTGTGATCTTTAACTCTACTTATTTTCTTCAAGTAGGAGTAGGAGCAAGTGTCACATCAAATTCATCTGCAGTTTTCTCAGTAATTCACTAATGCAATTTTATTTTCACGAAACGCAATAATAATGTAATAGTAATAGGTTTCCATATTTGCTACTGATATGAGTTTCTTCTAAAACGATATATTAATACTTCTAACTTACTATTCCTGACATCTCGCGTATTATCGTAATGTATATTCACATTTCCAAAAATTCGTTTATCCGGACTTGATGGAACCTGACCCATTCCGGATAAACCAAATTTACCATTTTTCATTTTGGAAGCGCCTGTAAATACAGAAATACGGTAACACAATTATTTATTTTCCCATAATTATTCAGGGGTAGGATACGCGTAAAAGGCTAATACAGTACTACACATTTACTCTGCGGAGAGCTCATTCATTATACGCACTCACTTCTATACGATATATTTTAAATAAGATTTTTTTTTTCGAAAATCGTTTCGGATAAACGAGGTTTTAGTGTATATTTATATTATTTGTGTGCATGTGTGAATTTATTTATGGCGTCTAGCCATAAGACTCAGCCGGGATACGGTGAGGTAAAAGGATACATGAAGGGGTTGGCCAGGGCAAGATACTATCCCGGTGTTTTCCTGGTGTAACTGAGAACAAACCCCGGAAAATCCTGTCAGAAAAGGCGGCCGCTGGTATCGAACCACAGACACTATTATTTCTAGTGTACATTTAGAAAGTTTGACAGAAATAGTTACTGAATTGTAATTAATACAGAAAGAGAAAACTCGGACGAAATTTATCAAGGAATAATTTCATGGTTTTCTATAGTCACACCAGCTAAATGGCAAAGTGGTACCTTCCTCTGGCCGACTCCCTCCCGCATCATTTCCCAGCCCTATACTAGAAGGTCGAAGGTAAAATGAAATTTAAATTTAAGTACCTTCTCGAACTTAAGTTGGGGAGACTGAGGGAATGCCCGAAAAATGTCAAGTTATTATGATAACTGAAAGAAGTTACAAGATAAATTATTGTGCTAAAAGTGCTGCATGATACCGTAAACCAATAATAATAACGTTAATTAGCATATTCGTACCATTTCTAGAAATTAGATATTTATTAGAGCACGAATTTTTAAACTAAGGATCCCCGAGTAACTCAGATATATTATTCCAGGGGTGGACTTGGGGTTATTTCCTACGGAGATATTATTAATTTCCTTCTTATCTTCTGCAATTTTTATCTCCATCACATGGAAAGATATTCAAATCTCAATCAGGTGGGTAATTGAAGTTGGCCACATCTCCCGAAACCTTACCCGTCGGTCCAGCAGGCCGCAAATGTCTTCAATGGGTTTGAGATCGAGGTTCTGGGCTGGCACCGAAGCGTTGAATTATTTTCTTCATATCGCATAATAACGGCAGCAACATGGTACCTGACATTGTCATCTTGGAAGTAACAGAGGTACATTCCATTAAAAACACCACGATGTTGGAGGCATTTCATTGTCCAGACATTTACAGTACGACTCAATCACTCTACACTGTAGTATGTGAAACACTCTCATACCATAATGTCACCATTACCAAAAATCCTGGTGTGCACTAAGAACTCCGGAAAAAGGTGATTCGTGGGACTATATCCATACACGTCTGTCAGACCGAAACAGTGTGAACCTCGACTAGATACTCCACATAATCAATTGTCACTGCTCCAGAATCCAATTGTGATGGTCCAAACACCAATCCAAGCTTTATTAGTCTTCGTGATTAATATGCGCAGCTATTCTGCTTGAATATCCGAGATGCTAGCTCTCTGTTCTCAATGTTACAATATAAACCGATATAGGTCCACAAGTTAATCTGAAGGCCCTTCAGATTAGCGAGCTACAGAGCTCTCATCTCTTTCCCTTATCGTTTTTTTCTTTTGGTTACCACACACCAAAAATGTCTTAGGAGGGGGTTGTAGGTGCTACAACCAAGTGAACAAATGAACCCTACATCGTCGCCACACTTACTGATTCCTCATTTCGGCTCTCGCTGTCCGAAGGAAAGGTCCATAACATTAAGAAAGGAGCTGCATGCAGCGATACCGAAGAATTTCCTGGAGTAGGTTTGGCAAACAATGAACCGCGTATTCCTCTGCTTCAAGCGCTTTCTCCTTTTCTAACCCTTCTCTTGTAACCCTAGCACGTAGCTACACTAACGACACCACCAGGGTTTTAGTTCGATTTGTTGGGCTATACCCACGTTGCTACCTGAAACTGCTTCTAATAGTAACTATCGACTATGTACGGTTTTTGATAACGTAAAGACTCATGATTCAGCGATCTCTGGTTGTCAGAATTTGCGGTCACCCGGAACGTTTGGTATTCCTACAACGTCCCTCTACCTACTTCCACAGCACAAATGCCACAGTTGCTTTGGGTCTTGATGGCTATCATCCTGCTTGGCAACCCACCGAGGTGGCATTCCACGATTACATACTTAGGCCTATAGAAATCTTGCAGGCCTCCGTCACGTAGCATGTCCTCCAGAACTGGTTCTTTGCTCACTGAAATAAATTGATTAGGTTATATGAACAAAGTCAATCACTTTCGTAACAGGGTGACTAGTTACTTTTTAGTAGATACTGCACATTACTTACTTATTTTTTTATTATTTGGGACCCACCTTACACCCCACCTCTCAGCATCCTTTGCTCAACTCCGCTTCGCGCGTCTGAGGGACGCAACGAACTAAAGATGTTCTCCACGAAGTTGGGGTGGGACATCCCCGTTTTTTGTCTCCCCACCTCGGCCCGTGACACGGCGTCGGGGTGCGGAGTCAGTAGGACCTTTTCCACAGTTAAAATAACAAATAAAATTTTAAAAAATTGTAAAAAAAGGAATTTAAGAGACGGGAGGGTTATGGGGATGATTCTTTGGCCCAGTTCCCGATGGATAAACCTGGGCCCTGTTTCCGCGGTTGGGGGGATTAATTCTTTTTTTTTTTAATATCATATTTATTTCATTAGACTTGAGTGTACAATACAGTTTAATTTTTGTTTTGTTAAGATCTAGCTTTAGTTTTTTTTACACATGTCTTCCATTTATTTATTTATATATTTTGAATTATTTTTTTGTTGTTATTTCCTTCCCTTCCCTTCACTTTATTTATTTATTTTTTAAGTTTCCTTTGGGTATTCTTTCACACATCAAGTCACACCACAAATCCTCGCGTTTTTGTTTATTAGTTATTCGCTTTCTTAAATCTTATTATTAGATTGTATAATAAAATGTTATTATTGCTTTGCTGATCTTCCTCCTTTTCTAGATTAAAACTGATACTATAATTTTTATATGTACAAAAGTTATTTAGCAAGGTTTCCTTGAAAATTGCAATATATTTTATCTGTATTTTTATTTCCTATACACTAATATTAATATTTATTAGAACGAAAAACAATTAAACTATCAAAATATTTCAATAAATCATATGCATCTTGATGAAACAAAATCCCTAACAGTATTCATAGAAAAAAGTTAATTTATGGTCCCATTTTATTCTATTCTAATCTAATTCTATGCCTACTCTAACACATTCACCCGCTCATTCACTCAGGTGGGGAAGTCGACTCTGAAGATCCAGGTCCTGGGCCGCTGGACGAATCCTCCAGATCCTTTGGATTGGGGCGGTTCCAAGTCTCCTCTCTTCTTCCTCTTCTTCACCACGTCACATATAGACACTTCCACACATCTCTTCATCACACCCAATGATTTACTTGGTTTCAATTCTCAAGTTCTCGAGTTTATTCTCCATCCAGAGTTATCCTGTCCAGACCACCGAGTCGGTAGAAACTCTGGGGGAACTCTTGTTCACTTTTTAAACACACGTAATTTATATTAACACGCACACGCAACCATTCGCACACTACGCGTCTCACAAGGCGGCGGTCCCCATGATTCTAAGTATCCATGACCGTGGAGGGGATATCGAATCCACAAAGTTCGCATTAGATACCATTCTTATTGTTTTTGTTTTTACGCTCATGGGAACCGCCCGCGCGCGACCATGCCCGTTCCCGACTCACGCCCGACACACATACCCGTATATACAATATCTACAGTACTTGAGTAGTCCAAAATTAAGTGTTGTTCTTTACCTGTTGATCTTCTTTTATTGATTTCTTCGTTTATATTTTGTTTTATATATATGAGAGATCCTAGTAGAAAGTTGGTCTAGTAGATATCTTGTTTGTTCTTCCCCAAGCATCTCTTTCACTGTTAGTCCTCTTAGTTCCTCCCGCGTGTCCGCTATTTGCTGGATGACCTCTCCTTCTTCATTCACTTGGTTGACCGGGCACTCGAGGACCACATGTCCAGCTGTCCACACTCACACATAGGAGAATTTACCAGTCCAAAGTCAAAAAGTTTCGCGTTGAACGGGCCATGTTCGCTTAGTAGCTGAACCACACCCTGACCGGGATTCCAGTTTTCCCATGTAAGTCTATTAGAAATATTATCAATTATGCCAAAGAGTCTTCTAGATTTATCACTCTCTTGCCAATATTTTCGCCATTTTGATATTATTATCTCATATATTTCTTCTTTTGTTCTTGGCATTTCTTCCAAAATCTCCGTTGCTCTTATTAAATTTTCTTTTTTGGTCCAATATATAGCAGCTATCTTGAGTACCTCCAGGTGCAGGGGGGCTATACCCAAGATTACATTTAGGGCCACCCCCGGGGTTGTCCTATAAGCCCCAGACATCCTCAATAATATAGCTCTCTGTGCTCGGTTTAGTTTCTCAGTTAGTTTCTTGTTTTCAGTCAGTCTGTGCGCCCACGCACTCGCTCCATAAGTTCCTATTGCACATAAAATCTGATTATGATACAATTTAATTAATTTCAATGGTAAGCCAAATTTTGTTGTTGCAATTGTTATTAGTTTGTTTCCCATCTTGAGTATTTTGTTAGCGGTATTCTCTATAGACCTATGTTCTGAGAAGTTTAGCCTCTCATCTATAGTTACTCCTAGGTATTTAAATGTTTTTACTCTCTTTACTGTTTTCCCATTGTACTTTATTACTGGATTTCTTTCTAATTTACTGTTCAGAATCATATAATTTGTCTTCTCCGCGGACACAGTCAGTTTATTTTTTTCGCACAATTTTTTCGTATCGGCTGGTCATATTGTTTGGCTAAGAAACGATGGAAAGGGCGCTGGAAGGGGCGTCAAATTTTAACTTTGTTCCCTACAGGATTTTTTTTAGATCCGTCACTGAATTAACATCTTTGTAGTGGCGGCTCGTGCCTCCAAAATCTGGCGGTTCACTCATTTTGAATACATACTTCTAAAGGGAAAAAATCATTAGTATGCCTTGAAAATTTTAACAGAACTAACTAAACAGTTGTAATTGAAGACCTGAATTGCA
>JAGDQP010025971.1:0-26375 GCA_022664845.1 Lepisma saccharinum
TTTGGGAAATTTATATCAATTATTATTAGGTAGGGAAGTTGAACTGAATAAGCATGAGAAGAAAATATATGATAAGTTTCTACCTGAATCTTTTATTAGTAAAGATGGGTTATTGTTGCGTAATGTTGTAGATAAAGTAGAGTGTAGATGTAGAATTGTAGTATGGGTTCCTTCTTGTCTTAGGTTAAAGGTGTTAGTAGCATATCATAATTCTGTTTATAGTGGTCATGGTGGGATTAGGACCACATTACTTAGAATAAAGGCTAGGTTTTCTTGGTTGAACATTCATAAAGATGTAACCGAATATGTCAGATCTTGTGGTATATGTAGTAAATTTAAACCAACAACAGAAAAGAAGTTTGAGTTTATGAATTCCAATAAAGTATCACAACCTGGCGACTGTATTTATATATTGATATAATGGGACCATTATGTAGGACTTCAGCTGGTTTTGTGTACATATTTTGTGCTATTGACGCATTCTCTCGTTTTGTACGGATTTTCCCGTTGAGACAAGTTTCAGCCAAAACAGTTAGCGAGTGCTTATTAACGATTTTCTGCGAATCGAATTTTTATCCGTCAGTAATTTCGGATAACCATAGTGTTTTCACTAACAAACTATGGAAGAATATTTTGTCACTGTCAAAGACAAAAGAGATACATATAACTCTTTATAGAGCGTGTGCAAATCTGGCAGAAGCAGCAATTAAGCAAGTTAAGAAATGGATAGCTATGTTTTGCGAATCACATAATAAGTGGAATTTATACCTCAAACCTCTTGAGTTTGCCCTCAACTCTCGAGTAAACGCTTCCACTAATTTTAGTCCGGCGAAACTGCATTTTGGAAGAGAGATGCGTGGTCCTTTCGAATTAGATACATTGGATCATATCCAAAAGTATGTTGCAGAATCTTACCCACAATATATGAGGGATACGGCCCAAAGAATTGAAGAAGTGAATCGTTTGGCAGATTCATTCCAGCGACAAGCCCAAAGAAGACAGGCTAGTTACTACAACAAGCATCGGAAGCCTAACCCGTTCAAAGTAGGAGATAAAATGCTACTAAGAAAGGTCAATTTGTCGAACGCTGCTAAGCACATCCAGGCTGGTTTGTTACCAAAATGGGATGGACCTTTTATAATAATTAAACAAGTTGGAAGGAACAATTCTACAATTGAACATTGCAAAACAAAGAAAAAGGTGAAAGCTCATTGTGATCAACTTCGCAAGAGTTATCCAGTTCCTAAGTTTGCGGAAGAATGGGACTTTCGCAAGCCTATGCTTCGAAATATACAAACGATAGCGAAGATAAACCAAAGGTTAAGTATCATTTTCGAAACAGACCATAGTGTAAGTGATTCAATAACAAATATAGAACACAGGAGAAAAGCTCTACAATTAATCTAGTGCAAAAAATCATATATTTCTCAAATTTGTGTGTGAAAGAAGGAACGCTGAAAAACTCTATATAAAAGTGACAGAAAAAAATGACAATTTATTAAGAGATCCGCGACAATATTTTTTTTCTTTTTCTCTTTTTTCTTTTTTTAATTTGTCGAGGTATTGTGTAATGAATTTCTCATTACACGGAATTATATTTTGTAAAGTGAGGTGAATATGTACAATTTCTGTGTAATATGTGTTAGTTAAGATTGGCCAATCTATGTAATTAAGCGCTTATAGTGTTAGGTAAATGTGCAACTTAAATTTCGTTTAACGAAATTATTATTATTATTATTATTATTACTATTTTTTTTAAGAGCTTGTAAATAATTTTTGTATTTAATCTTTCTTCTTTATTTTAGGAAACAACGTATAGTTTGTTGGTGTATTTAAAGTGTGTATTTCGTACTCGTGTATGTTTATTTTATTGTTTTTATTTCTCTGTTTCTTTCTTAGTTCTTCCAAGCCTCTTTTAAAATAAAAAAATGTGCAGTGAAATGTCAGAAGTTACGTTACTCTGAAAGTTCGTTTGGCCCCAAGCTATCACACATGTGTCTGTTCTTGTTTTCGTTCCCCCCTCCCTCCTTCTGGGAGAAGGATTTCGTTAAGGGACCCGGAGTTTTTCGCGCCCGGCTGGGCAGTCGCGAGGAACGCATCAAGATGGTGAGGTTTGAAAAGGAAGTGCTACGCAATCTATAATGGGACTACAATAGCGGCCATCGGCTGGAAAGAGGCGTTATTGTTTTATAATGGGCTCGAATGGAGTGTATATTTTTTGGTTCTTATAAATGCCGTAATTGTGGCTGAAAGGATAAGCCGATGAATTGGTCGCCAGGTAGGAAATATGTTGTGGTATTTTTATGGAAACCCCAACTGAATATTTTTGTCTCAAGGAAGAGAGAGAGAGAGAGAGAGAGAGGGAGAGAGTGGGAAGGATAAATTAAATAGAAGCTCGTAAAAACGGAGCTGGAATTACCTCAGTCTATTGATTTTATGTGCTGGCCGACCGTGTATCTTATGAAATATTATTTTCTATGCACTTTTTAAGATTTTTGCTAATTAATTTGCTCGAGGCCAGAGTACAAGATCTGACAAAAGAAAGTGTTTTATTTGTGACTGTTGGTAGAAATATTTTTGTGTAGTATTAACTTTCTTATGATGTTCTCTTTGTTATTCCTTGTAGATGTTATTATCATAGAATTTTCCTATTTATTTTATTTTTTCCTTCTCTGTAAAAAATAGAATTTCGGGAGTAGAGTAAGCGAGCGAATCTATTCAGGGTGAATAGAAGGGGCTCAGTAGAATTGAAACGACTGAATGGGTGGAGTAAGTCGGAATCAATTACTTCTGATAGAATTTCTGTGCCTATCCCTTTTATTTTTTCTCCTATGGGAGTAGATTAATTGCATAACTAATTTCTCTTTTCTTTTTAAGTACTAAATTTCTAGTAGCTAGTTATCACGGCACTAACCTATTAACTGGCTCATGGGAAAAAAGGGAAATCTTTTGGTTCTATGCATGAAGGAATTTTTTGCGGATCAAAAAGGGATTAGAGCATGTTGGTGGAATCTTGGGAATTTCAATTGGCTAATTGAAGGGATTCCGAAGTAGTAAATGGTGGTATATGGATGCATGGGGCTACTTTTAAATTGATGGTATTTAGAGTAAACTGGTGGATGGAATTGGGAGAGTCAATTGGGTATAATTGACTCTGATTCCATTAATAATATTTTCCGAGGGAAACTGATTGGGAATCTTTTTTCTTTTCATTTTTATGGACGATATTGGTAAAAAAAAAGATATTCTGAATTTGGATGATATAATACCTAATTAGTGAAACATTCGATTAAAGATTAAAGTGCTTTATTCGCCTGATTATATAATATCTCAGTATTACTCATAATTACGAATGTGTGGCAAGAAAGGTCGAGACAGGTTGACATGAAATTATTTAAAATACCCACTAATTAAGTCTCTAAATTGAGTATCAGAGTGATACAGCTTATGACATTTCTATGCACAGTATCATTGCTAAAATCGTAAATTTGTGTTTAATTGGATTTTACAAGAGTTCTCCTAAGACCTTGTGTTATTCGTAGTTCGCTGCGAAAAAATATATTGATTTAATCTTTTGTATGGTGATATGGCCGTTAGTCTAAATTATCGAAACGTGTTGAAAATTTGAGAGAGAAAGGAAGGCCTGGAATAAGTTATTTACATGCAAACAATTTTAGGTTTACTTGTGTTTAGCAATTTCCCATTAGTCGAGTAGAGGAAACCTTTCGATGCTCTAGTTTGATGGTCTTATAAAATATTCGTACTAGAGAGACCTTTTCGATGTGAATACTTGCACGATCATAAAGTACTTATTAGTCAATCGTCCACGAGAGACCTTTTAGATGCAAATCGAAAGGTAAACAAGTAAAGACATCATATAGATAGAGAGACCATTTAGCTGCAAACTGTTTCGTAACTACTGCTCACAGGTATATCACAGTACAGCGAGAGACCTTTTAGTTGCGGAACAAGGTTATTGAATCAGCATACTATAACGATTCAGATTGTTCCTTGCGTATTATATACCAGTAGGGAAAAAAACCTTTTGCATGCGAAACAAACAAAAGGGCCAAACATATAGGTTATTATTCTCTTGTACCAAATTTATTGACACATAAGAGAGCTGTGTTTATTACTAAACCGGATAGGTATTAGCAAGAAGTTATAGCAGTACTAGTGACATTCCTCTTATATCTTATTACGTAATTAATTCTCATTAATTACATGAGGTGACACTGCTTATAATAGGAATTCACAGCTCCCAATAAAACAAAACAACACCACCACACCATTACAAGTTGCAATAAGCAAAGATATATAGATACAATGAAATGAACAGAGTTACAATTAAATCAATAAGTGGAAGATACAATTAAATCAATAGTGGGAGACCTCCTACAGTTAGACTTCCTTTCAATTGTCAAAACTTTGAGTGATATATAGAAGCTAGGATGGAATTTTACAAAGGTTTCAGACTTACAATTTCGAACAGTGTATTGGATATAGTAACTTCCTTTCACCGTATTTCCCGGTTCGCACCGCCGTCGTAGGTTGCTCCAATAGAGTGAAGAGATGGTCCATCAGTCCAGAGATGATTCTGGGTCTTCTATTTATACGAGCTGTTGTTTTCGTTTTCTCCTGCCGTGGATTTTTCAAACGAGGCAATTAACAAATCATTAGCAGAGTATTTTTGTCTTTGCTGGTTGTTTGTTTAAAATTAACAAAGTTTTAAGATTTAATTCTTGCTTTTAAGATTTATACATTTACAAAAGACTTGAAAATTATTTTTTAAGAATACAATCCAATATTTGAATGAGATGTAATATCTGCGTAATAAAATGAATATTAAATATAGACACATGCGCAGATATTACATTAAGTATTCCGACAGCCTTAGCCAAAATTACTACGTAAAAGATTCATCGAACAATTATCTTTAAAACTACAATCTATTTTGGACTTAGAAAAATTACGGAACTTTATATTTTGGTTTAAATACGTTTAAGCCACTTGTGCAGTATTAAGTGACTATACGAACTTTGAATGAGAAGTGCAATTTATTCGACATATCAACACACATCAGAGAACACCTCAAATCTGAAGGTATGTTGCTCTCTCTAGAGATATTTAATTTGGTGTGTAAATTTAAATTTGTATTATTTTGGAAAGTTTAAACTATTTAAACTTAATTTTGTCATTAAAATTTCAATGTGTTCAAATATGTAATTAAGTTCTAGTTTGTCTCTTGATCCAGTATTCCGACATCGACGAGATGTGTTCACATCTCCTTGTAATACCTTGTCTTGTTTAAGTAATTCATGTATATTTAATAGATATAATATCAACTACATCTACCAATAAATGTTATTATTAATTTCTATTTGTATTTTCTTGACCAAAGCCCTGTTTGCTTAGAAGGTGAACAGCACTTTTTATCTAGTCACTATGCCGACAGCTCGGTAACTTCTTGTAGTGAGGGACAGCATAATTATGGCATAAATCCTCTCGCATTGCCCCACAGCTCGGTCTGTTAGCAATCATTTACAAATCTTCCTTTTTAAAAATCTATCTAAGGTGATATAGTGTTTATTTAGCTATTGTTGTTAAGAACTGAAAGTAAATAAGACAAATGTATGATTTATTAAGACATTTTATTAAGACAACTTTTAAGATTTTTATAACGTCATCATTACAAATAAAACGCTTTCGAAATATTCGTTGTGTTCTTTATAAACCCCAGGTTGGTTTAGTTACTTTTCTAGATAATATTGTCAGGGTCCTTGATGATGCTAGCAGGAAGGCTAAAGAAATTTTAATCGGGAATTTAAAAATATACATATATATATTTCGAAAGCGTTTAGTTTCAAAATAAAGCCTATGCTTGAATGTTTTTAAACGAAGGTTTTTTGAAGGTTAACTTAATTTCACCTAACAAAATATTTGGAATATGGAAGGCTGGGGTAATACGGGGTTAATAAGAGACTTGGTTGATTCCGAAACAAAGAAGATATAGTCCGGTGGCAGAAGACGAAAGTTTAGGTGTACCTTGCATTGTGGTCTGCGCAATGTTTTTGTTAATTTTATTACTCACGGGACCATCCTAATGAGAATCTGACGGGTGCCACCTCGTCACCATTGGGCAATTCAAAATGGCGGCCATCCAATATAGCGCCGAAAGGCTAAGCATAGTCTGGTTTTTAATGCATGTATTTCCTATACTACTTGTCTTATCTTTATCGTTCAAACACTAAATTATGAAGCAGATAACATGATAAAATATGACATTTTTTGATACTCATACTTAAAATTAGTAACCAGAAAAATAATTGAATATCTGAAATAATTTCTAATAATAGTTGAAATAATTGTAACTTTCATTTTTTCGAACAACTTTTCAATCATATATTGCAGTTACATGCAAACGTCTAGAATAATCGTAACAGGTCTAGAATAACTTTTCAAAGATCGTTATATTTGCTTTAATTTGGAGTATTTTTTATTTTGATATACCGGTATATGACATAGTTATTGGCAATATAAGTTCATAGCTTAAACTGAAATCCTTGTTTATTAAACCCAATAAGCATAAATATAACAAATAATAATAATAAAGATAATTCAATTTCCTTTATTCTCCCCCCCCCCCCCATTTTTAACTTCCAAAAGTTGCTTAATTTTAATTTGGGACTCAGCATTACTGTTGATGTACTGATAAGTTATCGGTTGATATATTTGTTGAATATGATAGAGATTAGGGGTAGCCTACAAGTACTATAATTGTTACAATAATTATAGGATGATCATGGTAGAAGGTTATTTGTTGTATGATTTGTGATCTGCTGTCTTGTAGACCCAATTGGTTTCAGGTAGCCATTTCTAAGAAATACATAGTTAAGTCTTATTTTTAGGGCTTAGGTCCAAGGTACTTACTATCCACCTTTTTTGAAATTAAATAGTTAAAAGAAAAATTTCTGCGTAGCTATGCTCTGATGGAGGTAAATTTTGATATTCGACTGAAATTGGTTGTTGGTCGGGAAATAGAGCTGGAAAGTTCTTCTCATACAATAAATAATAATATAACAACTGCAACTAGCGATAATAAAAGGGAGCCCACGCTTGAAACCAAATTTCAGGTTATGTATGCGTCTGGCTAATCAGAATATCGTCGGGGATTCCTCTTAGACCTTGAAAATGCTGTTGGAAAAATGAGATGTTTATTCCTAGGAATATTGTGATGAATTGAATTTTAAGTGAGGAAGAGTTAAGGGATGTTCCTCTAAAAAGAGCGAATCAATGGATAATTTCTACTATGATTGCGAATACTGCTCCTATTGAAAGGACGTAATGGGAGTGGGCTACAACGTAGTAGGTGTCAGGTAATACAATATCTATTGATGAGTTAGCTAATATTACTCCTGTGAGGCCTCGTATGGTGAATAGGGAGATAAATCCTAATGCTCAAATGGTTGGGGGAGAATGGTTAATTTGTGTGCCATGAAGTGTTGCAATTCATTTAAAAAATTTAACGCCAGTTGGAACGGCAATGATTATTGTGGCTGCTGTGAAATAGGCTCAAGAAATCCAATCGCTAATATTGCGTAGATTATTACTAGGGCTCCAAATCATTTCCTTTTTTCCGCTTTCTTGAGCAACAATGTGGGAGATCATTCCCAATCCTGGTAGAATTAAGACTGCTGGGTGTCCAAAGAATCAGAAGAGAATAATCAGAGGAATAATCATACCTCCAGCTGGGTCAAAGAAGGAGGTATTTAAGCTTCCATCTGTTAAGAGTATTGTAATGGCTCCTGCTAGGACCGGTAAGGATAGTACACTGAATTAGCAAAGCTCATGGGATATAGCAGGTCACTGATTGGGTGGACACGTGTGTTTCATCCTCTCTGCAGGGCTCCGCGATGGCTCCAGTTGTGTGTGACAGTGTGAGACCTTATAGGTTGTGGCTGCGTGAGTGATTCATGTGAACTGCAACGTCGTCGTGAGTTGACGCCATTCGAACGGGGCATGGTGGTTGATGCCCGACACATGGAAAGTTCTATTTCGGCAGTGGTTCAGGAATTCTGTTTCACACGTTCAACCGTGTCCAGGGTGTACCGAGAATGGTTGCATGAAGGCGTCACAGTCCACAACAGACACCATATACCGGGTGTTTAGCTGCCCTCAATGACTGTGACCGGCGACACTTGGGACGAATGGTCACGAGAGACAGGAGGGAGACAGTGCGAGAAAGCACGGCCCAATTCAACACTGGCCGCGCTAGAAACATCTCCCAGTGGACAATCTGTCGCACCTTCAGTTCGCTCGGGTATGGGAGCCGTCACCCTACACGGGTGTTAACTGCTAACCCTGCGTCATCGGACATTCCGGCTTGCATTTGCCACCAATCTCCTCGGATGGACACTGCAACAAGTGCAACAGTGACGTAACGTCAGCTGGTCCGACGAATCACGATATGTACTGTACCATGCCGATGGGAGGCACCGTATGTGGGGGCATATCTTATGACGCGATGGATCCTGCGTGCCAAGAGGGCGTGGTTCAGGGCGGTGTGGTATCAGCCATGGTCTGGAGCGCGTTTTTCTGGTATGGAATGGGCACTTTGGTTGTTCTAGAAGACACGCTGAATGGTCCACTGTATCGTCAGTTGCTCGGAGATCATCTCCACCCGATTTTGGCCTTTCAACACTCTGACGATCTTTCGGTCTTTCAAGATAACAATGCGCCGTCACATCGCTTCAGTGTCGTCTGAGAATAGTTCGAAAAGCATGAAGGGGAGGTCCAACGACTGAGCTGGAGCCATGATATGAACCCCATTGAGCATATCTGGGATGATGTTGAACTCAGGCTCCGTGCACTGGATCCTACACCCACGAACAGGCCACAATTGGTATCCGCTCTGCAGGCTGTGTGGTGTCAACTGCCTCCGGAAGTGTACCAAGGACTTGCAGACTCACTTCCACACCGTATCGCTGCGCTACACAGGCCAGATGGGGCCCGACCAGATATTAGATGACTATCCCATGAATTTTGCTAACTCTGTGCAGCAAAAGGATAGCTGTAATTGTTATATGTGGTGCTCATATATTAATTAGTTAAGAAAAAATTTACGGTACCTAGAAATGAGGAGACTCCTGCTAAATGAAAGAAGAAGATTGATAAATCTACTGATCTCCCTGCGATTTTTTTAACTACGTCGGTCCTACTTATGAATTTAACAATTAAATCTATAAATCGTTTTATTTGTACTGAATGATTAAATTTCGTATTAACTGCAAGTTGATTGATAACGCGCCAGTTAGTAAAGTTGCCTAAACTATGCTGTAACTTTATGGCATTTTCATGGAATTAATTTTAGCATATATTTGAGGTCATCCGCAAATAGCACTTTTTCATTATCTGGTAAGAATTGCGGTAGGTCATTAATGAACAAAAGGAATAACAAAGGTCCAAGATTCGAGCCTTGCGGGACTCATGACAGTGCTGTATATTCACCAGATTTGTGTACCTTAAATAGAACAGACTATCTGCAATTAGTTAGATAAGAGCACATGAACCTAATCAAAGACAGAGAGGAGTGATGGTGAGTCAATATAAATTGCATCGACTTGCTTTCCTTTGTCCAAAGAGTTTTCAATAAAATCTTTAACAATTGTAAGGTTCGTTACCGTGGATTTTTGTGAAACAATGTCATGTTCTTGATATAACTGCGTTCAAATGATTAATAATTCGTTGATATACAATCAGTTCAGCGAATTTTGTAAAGATTGATAAGATTGCTATAGGTATGTGGCTGGTAATTTCTCGTCTGTTGTTTGTTTTAGGTTTAGGACAAACTAAAGCAGACTTCCATTTGTTAGGGAAAATACATGTTTTTAGTGCCAAGTTGAATGCAATCAATAGGAATATTTGAATTTATCAATACATCCTTTCACTGTATACGAGGGTATACCATCAGATTTAAACTGTCGTTTTGGATTTTTTATTTTTGACACCGTTTCCTATCTCGTTCAAATGTATTTCATCAACAGGCAGTATTCAGATTTGCTATCAAAATTACTGAACGGTTGAGAGGAGGATACAAATACTGATTGGAAATACTGTGCAAACGTATTAGCTATTTCTTCATTGTTACACAAATCTTACCTTGAAAATTTCATATATTTTGGGGAAGATGTTTTGTTTTGTTTTGTGTTTAATAAATTTCCACAGTTAACCTGGATCATTATTGATATTATTTTCAGAATTTGATATAAAGGTCTTATAGGCTATTTTTATGTCTTTCTTGACTTCCCTACGCAATGCAACAAATTCCTGATCGTAGGGGTTTGAATGATAGTAGGAAATGATAAATAATGAAATTGATGTAAGTAAGATGTGGGAGACAATTCGGGAAACAATTAAGAGCACAGCGAAGGAACGTGCAAGTGAGAAGAAACAACAGTAAAACAAACCTTGGTTTGATGAAGAATGCCATATGCTTCATGAAATAAGAAAACAAGCCAGGCAACGATGACTAAGTAATAAAAGCGAAGCAAATACCAACCACTACCGTAACGCGAAACAAAACGCCACAATCGGGTTCAGAAACAAAAAAAAGAGAATATCTGACGCAGAAGATTCAGGAGATTGAGGAAAACGGGAAGACAAATAGCATACGAGATCTATATAAAGTGGTAAACTCGTTAAGAAAAGGTTACCAGCCGAGGTTAGGAATGATTAGAAATGAACGTGGAGATCTTCAGGCGGATCCAACTAAAATTGTCGATGTGTGGAAAAGTTAATTCGATAAACTTCTTAATGTACACAACGGGGAACAAACAGAGGAATTTGAAATTCATACCGCAGAACCGTGGATTCCCGAACCTAGCGAGATCGAGATCGAAATGTCGGTAAAGAAATGGAAAAATTTTAAATCAGCAGGAATAAACTATATTCGAGCCGAATTAATTAAAGCAGGAGGAACGGCACTAATCAAGGAACTATAGAAATTGATAGGTGCTATATGGAGGAGGAGCTCCCAAAAGAATGGAAAACCTCATTAATAGTTCTGATTTACAAAAAAGACGATAAATCGGACTGTAATAATTACCACGGAATCTGGTTACTTCCAACCTGTTACAAGGTATTAAGTAATATTCTGTTAACACGACTAAGTGTATACGTAGATGAAATATTTGGAGATCAGCAATGTGGATTTAGAAGAAACAGATCCACTTTGGACCAGATTTTCGCCTTGAGACAAATTGGAGAAAAAATAGGAATACAATGGGACGGTTCATCAGCTATTCATTGATTTTAAGAAAGCATACGATTCTATCAAAAGGGAAAAGTTATACAGTATCCTGATACGATTTGGAATTCCGAAAAGAATTGGTTCAACTGGTGAAGATGTGTCTCAGCGACCCCATAAGCAGAGTAGGGATAGCTAACAATATGTCAGATAATTTCAAGATTCGCAACGGATTGAAAACGAGGCGATGCCTTCTCACCACTACTGTTTAACTTTGCGTTAGATTATGCGATTTTAAAAATTAAAGAGGACAAAAAGGGACTATCATTGAATGGTTTGGATCAACTATTCGTATACGCGCATGATGTAGATTTAATAGGGAACGATATAGATGCACTACAAAACAACACCGATGTCTTAGTAGAAGCGTGCGATGAGATAGGTCTATAGCTAAACATAATTAAAACAAAATACATGATAACAAGCCGAAACACAGGGAATAAATTAAATAAAAACATAAGATTTTAGAGAAAGTAAACAAATGTAAATACTTGGGAGCATACGTAACAAGCAAAAATGAGATCGCGGAAGAAATAAAAAGTCGCCTAGTATCGGGGAACACGTTTCTATTCAGTCCAAAAACTTCTAACATCGCGATTAATATCAAGAAATTTGATATTGAAAATATACAGAACTTTTATTTTGCCGTTAATATTTTACGGTTGCGAAAGTTGGAGTACGACCCTAGGAGATGAACATAAATTATGTGTGTTTGAAAATAAGGTTTTCAGAAAGATATACGGGCCGAAACGGGACGAGATGACTGGAGAGTGGATGAGGCTGCATAATGAAGAACTCTACGGACTGTACGATTCACCAGATTTTATAAAAATAATGAAATTGCGACGACTAAGGTGCGCAGGCCATGTAGTTCGGATGGGGGGGAAACGATTATATATTATCCTGGTTGGAAGGCCGGATGGAAGGAGACCATTGGGAAGACCGAGACGTCGTTGGGAGGACAATCTTAGAAGAGATCTTCGAGAAGTATGTGTTTGTTATGAAAACTGGCTTGATATTGCCCTGGATAGAATCCAATGGCGAACGTTTGTTACTGCAGCGGTGAACTTGTGAGTTCCATAAGCCATACAGTTAGTTAGTTAGTTAGGTTTTTGAATTTTCAATTTTGTATGTATAGACTTTATATGATAAATTGTTTTAATCTTGAGTTTCCTAATAACGTCTTTAGTAAACCCGGACGAATACTTTGGGACAGAGTTTCTTTTGCAGGGGACACATTTAACAAATATTTCATAAATAATATTTTAAAGTTTACCAAGTATTTAACATTATTATACTCTTTTAAGCATTTCCAATCAACTTCCAGTATACTTTAAGGTAGATTTTATTTACTTTATGACATGGTTTTTTTGCGCCCTTAATTTAGTAAATATTGTAGTGGTTATCTTGTTGATAACTTTTAGTAAATCATGGAAAAACTGTCACTTTATCCTTGCCCCCACTGAAACCGACAACATGGGCGCCCATGAGCATTGTTTTTTTGTTTTTTGTTTGCTGACAAGTACGTGTACCCGCCAAAATACAAATTATTGCCACTGATTTGTGACCAAATTTTACTAGGGATCATAGCTAAGAGTTTTTCTTACAAGGAAGGGTACCGAGGTGTAACACGCCGATTGTGATAAGATTGCACAGACATAGAGAACATCGAAAAAGAAGCGACACGTATTTTTTTTATATCGGCCAACAACCGCATTGAAAGGGTCAAATAGGGGCATAAACATGGGGTCAAAATGCGATTGTGAGGAATATTGAGAGAACGAGAAGAGATATCGGAAAAGGTTAAATGTACGAAATACTACCTATAGTCGACGCAAGGCAATGAGGTAGGACGCGCCCATGCGAAGAAAGCAGAACATCCGGAAATGGACCAATCACACATTTCCGGATTTCCAACATTGCCACAATGTACTACGGAAATGTGCGAAGAGGGTGGCAAGGAGCAGGAAGAAAGAAGGAACGAAAACGGAAAATATGTGTTTTTGTTTTGTGTGCATACGTCACCCGTATACGAAAGAGACGCAGATTCATCTCAATGCACGAAGATGGGAGAATACTCAGGAAGGATGCAAACGCCGTGCGTAGAGGCAGCCAGCGAGACAGTACAGCACAGTTGGTTGCATGTATATAAGAACATCAAGTTGAGTTTTTTAATTTGAATTTATTTTAAGGCCTTTATGCAACTATGGCTCAGGCCGTATGGATGATGATGGGATGAATTGGTGGAATGAAGAAAGTGGGAGGAAACGGGAGGACCTCGAGAAAACCCACGCACACGATGTTTGTCCACCACAAAACATCAAATCAAGTTGAGTTATAGGAAGAACTCATAGATAAAGGATTGCAAGTCAGATGACGTAGTACGGTATGGCACGTGCAGGTACTGTAAGGAAAAAAAGAGCAGGTTGACGTTGGAATTTCACTCTGGGCGCTGTCTGGCTCTGCGAGGCGAGAAGCATATCACAGCAACAATGCAATCTCTACCTGCCATCACACATAACTACACAATACAGCCTGTTATATCTGCCAGTGGAAAGTTGCTGCCGCCCATGCTCATAGTCTTGAAAGAGCTTCATGGTACGTTTGGGCCACTGATTCAACAAACAATGTTCCACCAACAAAACTTATACATTTGTGCATCATCATCTGGGAAAGTGACAAAACAGATCATTAAGACGTGGTACCAATCGCTGTTCCTTCCACAGGTCAATGAGCAAACGGTAATGTTAGTCGACTCGTGGACGGGTTATGATCGAGTCGACTTGGCAACAATAATGTCACTGAACAGGCAGTGCAACATTATGACGATACCTATGCACACAACTGGGTTAATACAACCTGTGGACGTGTATGGTATCAGAGTTTGGAAGAACTTCGTACGCAAAGTATCTGATGCGGTACGCCTTCAGCAACTCAACATCAATCTACACAGCAGAAACAATATCCTGACACTTCAATCCCTTGTGCATAATGAACTGTCGTCTCCACGGTACATACGTGTATTCTAATACGCGTGGTTTCGTTCTGGATATCTTTCAACACGACCAGAGTACTTTCCAAATCCAGTGGAGTTTTGTTTTCATCAGTTGACGTCATTGGTCTGCGCAGCAGAGTGCCAGAACCCATCCATCATCAAGTGTTCGTGGTGACAACGCTGTTTTTGTTTGGACGATTTCTTGCTGAAATATCATTTTTGTACTGCTTATCAGGAGTGAGCGACTTGTTTCCAGCATACACCCCTGCACACTGTTATGTTGTACGTACATATGTACGCGAATTTTCGTAGTGATGTCATGTTGATACTCATGCGTGGCACTGATATTACTGTTGCTGTTTATCTTACATATGTGGACCATCTGTTATTACATTCTACTGTGCAATGCATGTTTGTTTTTGTGTTACTACTGCCCACACACATTTTCGTTTCCAGCATGCATCTCATCGTTGTTCCCATTACGCGATATATGCTACCCACTGTGCTGTACTGTCTCGCTGGCTGCCTCTACGCACGGCGTTTGCATCCTTCCTGAGTGTTCTCCCATCTTCGTGTATTGAGATGAATCTGCGTCTCTTTCGCATACGGGCGACGTATGCACACAAAACAAAAACACATATTTTCCGTTTTCGTTCCTTCTTTCTTCCTGCTCCTTGCCACCCTCTTCGCTCATTTCCGTAGCACATTGTGGCAATGTTGGAAATCCGGAAATGTGTGATTGGTCCATTTCCGGATGTTCTGCTTTCTTCGCATGGGCGCGTCCTACCTCATTGCCTTGCGTCGACTATAGGTAGTATTTCGTACATTTAACCTTTTCCGATATCTCTTCTCGTTCTCTCAATATTCCTCACAATCGCATTTTGACCCCATGTTTATGCCCCTATTTGACCCTTTCAATGCGGTTGTTGGCCGATATAAAAAAATACGTGTCGCTTCTTTTTCGATGTTCTCTATGTCTGTGCAATCTTATCACAATCGGCGTGTTACACCTGGGTACCCTTCCTTGTTAGTATGGTACTTTTGTACGAGAACTTATATACTTTTTCCCACTTACTACCCAAAATGAATACTTGATCGAACTGAGGTAAAACTTTATATTTAAGAAATAAATTTTAACTACTTAATATTATTACACTTTCAATTATTTTTTTTAAACAAACTATACTCTGTTTATTAATACTATTGCGTAATTTTACATAGCTATGTTATACTCATATTTACAAGTATAATTGAATTCAAATTTCTAAGCTTTTCCGTTCAATATTTTTCAAGGGGAGGTTGTACTGGATACCGTAAGTCATTTACATTATAAATAGAAGTCGGGAATGGCATTTAAAGAGGGCCTTTGCTATAGTGCTGCTCACGAGACTACATTGAGTCTGTCTCGTCCCAAAAATTTATTGTCCAGGAAATGTTTCGTCTCGAAAAGATGTATATTGTATATTACCAGAGTCCTGTCTCGTTTTTAGAGACATTTCTCTGTCTCGTCTTGTGGACAACAAGACCATTTATTACCATTTATTTTCCCAGATCGCTTGATGGAGAACCTAAGTTTGCTCACTATTTTTAGCGAGATCCTCAATTCCATGCATTGTACTAGAATTCTAGTTTGGTATGTTCTGTATTTAACAACAGTAGCTAATTTGAAATCATTCAATCTATAAGAAATTTCTTTCTTAATGCCAGTCGGAATTTTAAATTACACGAGCCCGTGGCATAAAACAATGGTTCTCAAAGTTGTGCCCGCAGACCCTTAAGTTTCCCTTAGTCTATTCTAGATGCTACAATATGTTCTCAATATTCTGCGTACATACATAAAATAGTTTCCTTCTTTATTGGGTAATATGCATTTCCATATTTAGACTAAATTCATCAGAACAAGTAGTTATTCTTAATTCTCAAAATTTCAATTCTGCATTTCTTTTGAATTTTCTTGTAACCTACTTTCTTCATTATATAATTTCCTACACACAGTGAACAGTTGATTCTATATACCCTAGTATAATTTGCAACCATTACAGTTACAATTTCCATAATTAGAATTTGCTGCTTTCATTGTATGTACGAGTAGAGGGTCCCAGTGACTGGGAAGTTTGAAAACCGCTGACAGATAATGTCACCAAATTTTCACAGTTTTCACCTGTTGGTTTTCGTGTTTGACTCCTTTCATTCTATTCATCAGTTGAAGTAAAATTTCAGTCGTCAAAGAGTTAACGAACTAATAGCGTTTAAGTTCGATGAAAATTTCATTGTTTTGGCCATTATACATTATCAGTACCAATGTTAACGCAAACAAATAGCGGCATACGTCATCTCTTCAATCACAGCTTATGCTTAATTTACTAATGAGGACAAAACCCAATCAACAATTTACAAGATATCATGTTGAAAGACAGGTCACCAATACTCTAGATGGACAAATAGATAGGTTGGAAAACTATAGTATGTTTTCGTTTCGCAGACGGTGGAGTCACGAAAATCATTAAGTTATACAATGCAGTTAATATGCGGTATTGGGGAAGCATACCTTATGGCATAGAAGCTAAACCACAGTGTTCGAAGCTTTCAATCTGTCGCATTCAGACCGAGCGAGTCCTCACAAGATGGATGGGATAATAAATCAACCAGGAGTCGATCCATCATCCCACTTAATCAACACACGCTCTTGTTCTCCTTTCTCGAGAGGCAGGTGGGGTTTCTCGGCCTAGGATGAGCACAGCCTTTTCTCCTTCGCGAAACTGATGCTCATATTTTTGAAGTCACACCCAACAGGAATGCACTCCTTTGCCAAACATACTTCAAGAAACACATCGTGTGCACTTGTAGTGCCTAGAAGTGAGGCCACATTCTTTCTCTTCAAAATGCTATATTTCGAAAAGCTTCAAGTAAGCTACGTTGAAAACTATTTGTTATTTTTCTTGCCACGATGAAAGAGAGAATTCTAGGCGTTCTAGTGTCCAAACTGAAACAGAATTAATGTATATCCGAGAAAACCGGAAAATGTGTGGCTGAAGTTAATAATATTTAATAAAAGAAGGAAGAGCTTGTGCAATGAACAAAGAGCGGTTAGAATATTGCATAGACGATACTGCTGATTACATGTTTCAACAATAATTATTTAAAGATGCACTCCGTATTGTAAAATTCCTACGCAAAGTGGTACTCGTTTACTTTATAAAAATATATATCCAGGACAACATGTTAACTAACAATGGACGGTTGCAAACTGTTGGTTTCGATCAAACTTTTGTAAGATTTGTTGCTAAAGGAACACAAAATTTTTGAAAGGAGAAAAGAAGCAGTAATAAATACATTTGCATTTTCTTACACCCTTTACGTAGAAAAAGTTTAGGATTTGAGTTTGATAGGACTGTTGCACGAATGTACTTTCCTACAAGTTAATTGCTTGTTTAGTTTGAAATTCCTGTGCGTTAGCATATCCATCACTTGCAAGTAAGCCCGGGGGTAGCAGTCACTGTTCGGATGTTTCCGTCGCTTCTCGGCTCTGAGGCCTGTGACGCATTCAAGGGTACGCGGGTCCTCAGTATACGGCTCTCGTCCGATAGTTTGGCGAAGTTTCTATGTTTACGCCAAATACTTTTTTTTATGAGTAGATGGTTTAAGTTTGTATATATTCGAATCTATGTAACGCGTATTTGGTACTATTATTTCCTTTAATATAGATGTTTGGCCTCCCTTTCTTTAGAAAATAACTGTTCATATACAAACACAAGTTAAAAATTGAAACACACAGAATCAAGTGACTACTTGGTAGAAGTACTTGGAAAACTCAGCGACGATGAAAAGATAAGTATAAACGTGAAATATAACATAAGAAAACAAAATACGATTTCCCAAATTTTAAACGCCTTTCATGTAACGTTTATACATATGAAGAAGTATTTCATGCAATGCATTTCCAAAGATAAAAAGGTAGATAAAAAAACTGTACTTACATAACGCTGCGCAGAGGAAAATATGAACTTATTTTTGAAATAACATAAAAAGGATAATGTAGAATAAAATTTGACAGTCGCATACCAACGCTAAATTTGCACCAATAAACACCAAGAGGGAGTGGGGTCAGGGCTTCACTTCTATGATCATTATAATTAACCTTATAAGTAAAAAAGATCTGAAGGGATAGGTGTAAATGAATATCTTAGAATAACATAGGGCCCACATATTTTTTTTTTAAGTTCTCTTTCAGAGGCGGATCCAGAGAGGAGACAAGAGGGACCCGCATCCCCTCGATGGAATATGCTCTATTTTTGCATTATTTCAACAATTTTTCTAAATTATAGCTTCGATTTGTTTCCAAACAAATCTAATATATCTAGAAATATTAACAGTTGAATACCAGTTCTAAATTTGTACCAGCATACACCAAGTGGACCCCCAAAATTCTGAGTATTTTTATTAGCCTTAAAATTAAAATATCTGACAAGATGTGTGAATTTCGTTCCCTTAGGATATAGGTAAGAAAGATGTAACAGCGTTCTTTTAAATAGTACCTGTCCGACTTCTCTTTAATACTCGATGTTTGATAATAATACTAGAAAAACTATATATTTTATATGATAAAATTAAATTTACATAGATTTACATTGGAAGACATTTTATTGTACTTTGGAAAGTCCCAAATCAATGTTGAAATTCAGAAGTTCTCCGATTTCGGAATTATAACACTCCGGAAATTTAACGCTCCTGAACTCATACTTTTCAAATGTGAGTTCTATACCTTATCCAGCAGCGTTTCCTCAATTGTTCTGAAAGCATCTGACTAGGGGGAAATTTATAAATCGATTGTTTCTAGTCCATGTGAACCGTGGGCTTCCATATTTGATGCTGACGGCAGAGGAAGTCATTTCTGAGTCATTCTCAAATTCCAGGAACAGAGTAGATCTGAAACAGGTCAAGTTTTGGACGGGGTCCTTCGGTCACCGGATATATGCTTGGAACCCGGTGACCCGATTTCGACGCGGTGACGTGGTAGGCACGGCAGAGTTAATATTCTTTCCTTCCTCCTGCGTTTAAAAGGTTGTTTTTAGGAGATGACCGAGACGAGCTTTACCACCAAAGCACGAAACATTCGACGCGGATAAGTTCCTATCAATAGTAATAAATAGAGACAGTACAATTTCGCGACTCGCGAATTCGATAAAAATTTAGAAACTTAAAAAAGTCGCATTGAGTAGATAGATTGTTGTTAGCATTTTGTGAAAATGTGCTTTTTAACTCATGAAGTACTCGCGAAATTGAGACATTTCGCTCCCATGCACGAATTCTGAGCTCTGCTCAAAATGTTTTAACATTTTTATTAATTCATTCACGAAAATAATACTTAATTTCTGCTAAAATTAAAGTAGCTATCGAAAAAAATACATAATCGTCTTCAAAACTCTATCGGATTTGGCTAACACGGAGAATGTTAGAACGTAATATACTGAATCCTTCGTAGATGGCTGGCTGAAAAATTTTGAACCTGGTTTGCCATCTAGCGGGTGAAATACTAACTACATAATCACAAGGGTAATGATAGTGTGCGTTAGGAGGTATTCGTGCAAGGTTTCTGTCTAATGTTTTATAATATCATTGCAAAAAAAATATTTACCATTTAGCTACTCAAGAAATTGACCATTATACTCACGAGATTTTACCTTGAAGTCACGATTTTTCATCATTTTCACTCACGACATTTAAACACCATTATTCACGATTTTACTCTTTCTCGTAATAAGATACGGAAATAGTCTCATATCCGCGGAAAGAACAAAAATAACCCCAAGGGTGTGCAAAGAACAGTCTACTAAGGTAGTCGTGTGGTCTGAGACGTTAGTCGGTATTCGATCATCGAGTTGCAGGATCACAAAATCAGTCTGGTCACTTGGTCAAGACCGGTTCAAACGGGTCATCATTTGAGATTTCGAACCGGTCACCTATGTTCGGGTCAAGCCGGATCACCTATGTCCGGGTTAAGCTAGGTCGCAAAACTGGACCCGGTTTCAGCTCTGCTCAGAGCACTATCAGTGAAATAAATTTAAAAAAAAAATACTTCAAATATCCCTATTAAATGAAATTATATCGATGCTTTTATGGAATTCGGGACTTTTAATATTTTTCCCAGAACACAACCCTAAAATTCGGGACGTATGGTCACCATAGGCTTATAAACACCACCACGTGACACCATATAAATACAATCATTATCTTTACATGCAACTGGAGGTTGTTGATTGGTTCGAATTCCTAATGATGGGTCTGTAGTACATTTTATACTAAGTAGCCGGATAGATAATATAGACCTTTTTTCGAACAATCAATTCTTTCTTGAAAGATATTGCAATTATTTATATTTGAAAATTATAATTTGATCATTTCATGTTTCAACTTTCCTGTTCGAAAAAACAAACACACTTACACATTATCGTTAGCTCGATTTTGATGGCTTCAAAAAATTCGTTCCCTGTTTTAATAAAAGATCTTGAAACACAAACCGCCCGTTTTACCAACACAGATTAACAATATAGTAATCTGTTAAGTACATATTTGTGTTTCAGAAAAATTACCGTTTCTTCAACATATGTTAAAGCTAATGGTCCGTAAAAGTTCTCGACAACTTTAATCATCCTTTTCTTCTTGATTAAATATTTAACGGTGCAATAGTGATTTTCTTATACTGAAGTTTCAAGACAAAAGCAAAAAAGTACAGTATGCACATCATTATTTAATGAAAGAGTTAAACATTAGTGTGACACTGCATATTTATATACATTTAAACATCAAAAACATATTTTTAATGACAGAAATGACACAGATATTATTAACACATAACAAAAGTCTATCCTCTTCCAAAGTAAAAAAGTCTCACAACTGACATATAGCCTATTTTTCAACCAAGAACTTTCTTTGCTTATGCAGCTATCAAATTAAATGGTTAATGATTACTGATTCATAAAATCTTGTCCAAGATCTTGAACAATTCAGAAGCCATATTGATAGTTCTGTCTCGAGTGGAAGTTAGAAGATAAAGAAGACGTCAATAGCAGAAATAAAATTCTGACTAGGATAGTAAGAGAGACGGCAAATTAAAAGCAGGCATCAAAAAGAAAAAAGAGAGTAAAATCTCAGAAGAAACTAAATTTTTGATGAAGAAAAGAAGGGAAATGAAAGAAGAGGAAATCTACATGAAGAGAAATGAATATAACTATATAGAACCGTAAGGAAGAAACTAAGAGAGGTTGTACGAACATACAATGATAATTTTGTTAGAAATACAGTCGAGGAAAACAAGATCCTGAAGAAAACCAAACAGCAGCTCATGGGGAAAAAGCAAATATTTGCAGTTAAGAGACCTGACGGGACCGTAACACGAAACAAAGAACAAATTATAAAAATATTTGAAAATTTCTACAGAGAATTGTACTACTCCAAAGAAAAACTATAAAAAGAAGATTCAGAAGAAATAAAAATATATAGATGTCCCAAACGTAATGAAAGAAGTGGATAAAGTACTTCGAGGGATGAAGAACGGAAAATCTTCAGGAGAAGATGGACTCACACCAGAAATGTTTAAATTGGGAGGTGAAACGATAAAAGAGGAACTTGGAAAATAATTTTTGATGTGCCGTCGACTAGCGTAAAGTTCGAATAATGCTGTTATCATTTTGTTGTACAAGAAAGGCGACACACAACTACAGACCAATTAGTTTACTGTCAGTTCTATACAAAATATAGACCAAATTCATTTTGAATAGTATTGAACCAGACAAATGTTAACCGCAAAAGGAACAAGCCGGATTTCGTAGATTTCGAAAAAGCTTGAGATTCGGTCTCCTTTGCAGCAGTACTTAAATCACTTTAACATTAAGGCATCGAAAGTGCACACATTAAGTTACTGCGAAACATTTACTCGACTGCTGCATCAAGAAAGTAAAAAAAAAAAAAAAAAAAGTTGGAAAAGGAGCCAGGCAAAGAGAATCAATTTCTCCAAAATTGTTTTCAGCTGTCCTGGAGAGTGTGTTATAAAATCTGAACTGGGAAGAAGTTGGAATAAATATGGGTTGTGAATATCTTCATCACCTACGATTCGCTGATGATACAGTCTTGTTTGCTTCAAGTGCAGAAGAACTAGAAAAAAGAATGGAAGAGCTGTGTAATGAGATTTCGAAAATAATCCTTAAAATGAATTTAAGTAAAACAAAGGTAATGTACAATTAACATGCCGCAAAGAAAGAAAGAAAGATTAGCGGAAAGACAATAAGTATAGCTGATGAGTAAGTTTACATGCGGGAACTTAAGACATCTAATACCAAGTTAACTGATGAAATAAATAGAAAATGAGAAATGCCGTGTAGTTCATTTGGAAGACTACACTTTATTTTCAATAGCAAACTACCAATGTGTATGAAGTGTAAAATTTATGTAAAATTTATAACCAATATGTCTTACCTGTAATGATGTACGCCTGTGAAACTTGGCCAATGAATACGCAAACGACTCAAAGATTAAAAGAGCAATGGAGATAAGCATTGTGGAAATAACTAAGTAGAAGAGTACAGAATATTTGTTATACCGTTATGTGACTGTTTTTGACCATAGTAACTGTATTTGTGATGTTGCGATTGTCTTGGCCTCCTTGCCTGCTAACGGGAATGTATTGGAAATTATTTTGCCGACTTAACCGAAGGTTATTCGTGAATGTTCGTAGATGCCGAAGTTTAGTTTTGATTGATATTTTATTGAAAGTGTAATAATTAATGAATAAATCGAATATTTTAAAATTTATCGGTCGCCATTTTATTATTTGTTGTCCCGCCCGCACTACTCCGCGTCGTTGCCCGCCCGTGAAACCTGCTATCGCAGAAAACTGTGGAACATATAGTAATAGAATACATTTCATGTAGTATATGGATATTTATTCAGGACTCTGATTTCTTTTTGGGTGGGTTACATTTTTGTTGACCGGCCCACAACAAAGATAGGACCTACTCTGCGCCCGTGAAACCCGGTATCGCGTATTAGATTGTATTTTATTAATGTGATATTTTTTTATTAAGGAATATTGTGGAGTTCATCACTTAAGTGTGCAGTGCTTGAACAACGGAGAGATACTGGAGACTACTTTTCTTAGACTAACAGTCCTTAGCAAAGAAATCTTTCTGTGACGGACTGACCAGTACAATTTTCGTACTGTTATACTAAGAGAATTACAGTTACGATGAAAGAATGCATTCTTTTATTTCTACTTAAGCAGTTTCGACTGATGTATAATAAGCCATAATGGCGACGGAAAGCCCCGTCTTTTTGAAGTGTCTTCTTGATGAGGTTTGTGTTTGAAAAACAGATTGTATCATAGTTTAAGAATTACTGTTGAATATACGCATTTAGTTGGAGAGATGTTATAAATATTTACTGGTGGTCATAAATAACATTCGTTTTAAGATGCATTACTGGTGAAAGATGACATGTCATTAGCCAAAGGCTTATTGATAGCGTTTGTTTGTCGGCACTTAAGATATTTTGGAAAATTGATTTTAAGTTTACAACGGAATCTGAGATTTCTTTTTCTGACGGCGCGACGAAAGGTCTAGAACTATTAGAATTATATAAATAGTTGAAATTGACCCTTTGGCTTTTTTTTTAAAGTGTTCAGTTTTCTGTTGAAAAGTCTTTGAATTTTGTTTTACGTTCAACTTGGACCTTCTGTTACAAGATTTGAGAAAAAGTAATTAGTTTCTTAAAATTATATTTAATAGAGCTTGAAGAACATTTTTATATTACATCACAGCTTTATTAGCGCAAAAATAGTTGCCCAAATGAAAAATTATTATCATTTTTAATGTCTTATGAATAATTTTGGAAAATGACCGGCCCCAGGATTCGAACCCACCATTTTTTTACATTTTGATGATAGAACTGAACTTGGAACTTGACTAATTTAGATTCTGTTTTGTGAAACTTTTTATAAAATTTGATATAACCGCCGGGAGACGAAACAATTTCAATAAAATAGTTTCTATCACATTAATTTCTAAGACTCTCACTTCTCCTTGTTGTATTTCAAGTTTCGAGAAGTTCTACAATTACAATTCAGCTCTGAAGAATTGCAACTTGCTATATCTGTTTTAACAGTTGGCTGTCCTCGTATTTTTCTCCAAGCATCACCACTTTTCCCTTCTTGTACTGCTTTCTCAACCCTAGCCTTTGTTCTATTAATTTTCTCACTACTGGTTAAATTGCAGTCACACAATTTGTGGTATGACAAATTTTTATTCAGCAAGTTTTCAATCGTGAAATTGTTTAACCAGTCTACCAAAGAGCATATTCTTTCTCTCCGTACTAATCGCGAACTTTCGCACACTCAATCACTTTCACTATGGAATCTTTGGTGGGATTCAGTATATAGTTTCTATAATCCTTATTGCCTTTAAAGGTCTGACATATTAGGCACAGAGAGAAATCTGGTTTCTTCTTCTTTGCATGTGTCGTTAAAGGTCCTTAAATATTCACTTCGTTCACATTACCATCTGTAAGAGAGAAAAAATGAAACTTCTTTAAGGCTCAATCCAAGTGGGGTTTTACCGCCTTTTTCGTTTTACGTCATTTGTTTTTCAAATTTCAGTACAGAAAACAGAAATTAACTTTCACGGACCAAAGTTTGTTTCATCCTTCAATAATAAGTATAATTAGTTTTAATTAAATGCTAGCAGTAACTGCAGGATTATGTGCAGACACTTCTGGGAAAGAATAATATCCCAAAAGTGTCTGCACACAATCCTGAGTTTACTATTAATATTTTGTTCAAAGTAATTGTTCTCATTATTGAAAGACGAAACAAACTTTAGTCTGTGAAAGTTAATTTCTGTTTTCCTGTACTGAAACTTGAATATTGACATAAAACGAAAAAGACGAGAAAACTCGCTTGGATTGGGCCTTAAACATCACGTCAGGCTTAAATATTCATAAACCTGGGACTCACTAAAATATAACACTTATTTATCAAGTTTCTTTTTAGAATATTAGTGAGGACCGTTAAGTAAAGATATAGGATATGCTAAGTTTAACAGCAAATTAGTTTATCCTCACCAAAATATCTATAACTAGACGCTAAATTCGCTTCAGGCTTCAACAGGCAAGTTTCTTTGTTTTCGCGAGTACTCGCGGCCGCCATCTTGGACGCAATGATACCAGTAACGCATAATCGATCACTCCTATCCTAAATTTAACAGCAAATTCGTTTTCCTGACCCAAAAAACCTATAACTAGAAGCAAAATCAGATTTGTGGTCAACTGGAGGTTCTTGGTATGCGCGGGTACTAGCGGCGGCCATCTTGGACGCCATACTGGAAAATAGTATGAATTAAAAATGGATTGGAAACATATCTCATTTTGATCATCAGCCTTGAAGCTATTAAACGCACGTGAGTATTTGCTTTAAACAAAGATTCTGCACGACATCCCATATCTTTACATAACGACCCTCACTAAGAGTTTGTACGCCCCAATGGAGGACACATTGATTATGCTCTGCACTGAGGTGTATTTGCAAGTATCAAAGTGCCCGTATATTGGCAATTATCAATTTCATTTGTAAAATAAAAGTACTGTTTAACAATTAATTGTGTCAACTGTTCATGCCCCACCCTATACAATGAACACAGATTTCCAGTAGATGCCTATGCATGTACCGTATTCATATTTCAGATGAAGCGCCGTATAAATTATAAAGACTGAACATTGAAGCTTTGTTATGTGGTAAAGTTTCTAGTGAGTTAACTTGTGTTGGCTGCACATAAAATAGCAAGATCACAGAAACGCGTGACGCAAGAACAGAAGGTGGATGTTTAATCTATTGGCTTAACAAACGTTGTATTCAAGGAAACAAACAAAGAACCCATAAAGAAAGAAAAATGAAAGCCTTGACTTATTGCCATCTTGTATAAACCTTAATCAAATTGACCTCTTCTCAAGTGAGATTTGTATGGAAGGCACGAAAATTCATTTTTACTTTCGTTATATATATATATATATATATATATATATATATATATA
>JAGDQP010025972.1:0-18912 GCA_022664845.1 Lepisma saccharinum
TTTTTACTACACCATATATATATATATATATATATATATATATATAGTGAACATATTACAGTGCAGTTGATTTCCCTTTTAATATGTATTCACTTACTTCCTTTTGTTATTTTCAGCTATTGCTGTTGCCTTCTTCGTGTACTTATCTATTGCTCTGTTGTACAAGTTTGTGCAACTAACGTATAAGTCCAAATGGGTGACACGAATAATACCTAGAAACGCTTCATTTACTGAACTGGAAAACGTAAGTATTTCTTTTGATCTATATAGGATCACATACAAACGTAATATTAATCACAAATTCATAGAGGATATTTATTCTCCTCACTTTTACATGAACACTTATAAATATGACATTTCATCTACTTGTGCAGAGATTTTGAAGTCCAATGTTTACATAGTCATTTGTTTGATTGTTATCTTTATTTCTTTAGTTGTTACGAGATCAAGATTTTTTGGTTTCTGTGGAGTGAGTGTGGCAACACTTTAAAACTGAAGAAGAAAAACAAACGATTCTCTGTAAACATTGCACAGGTAGATGAAGTCGTCTTTATAATAAAAAGTGTAATACAGTTTAACCCCTATAGGACGCGTCCACTTATTTTGCTATCGCGCGTAATATACACATTTTGTCTGGTCTCTACATATCTCATCGTAATTTACTGCGCTCAAATCCTTCGTAAGGCGCTTTTATCGTGGAGTTCTTTGTTCCATTTTGCGATCTGTGGAAAGAGCAAAATATTGTACATAGTTCCCTGAATACATATGAGAGGACCTATCATTCCATAAAAGGCACATAAGTAGCACGCAAATGAAACTTGGAATTTTGTGACTCCATTGGTTCATTAAACAGATTTAAGCAAAGGCACGGAATTGTTTACCATCAGATTTACTGTTTACCTTTCAGTGGAAGTGACGTTAGTCAGTGGCAAAGTGGACTGCTCTCTAATGTGATTTCGAGGTACGAACCCTGGATACTTTCAGTGTAGTTCGCTTTTTTAAGCTTCTGCGTAAGAAATCCTGTTTTGAAAGGTTAAAAGTGTCATGGGTAAAAATGCTGCTAATTTCACAATGCTTCTGTAAAGTTAATACGACTATTGTTGTGGACATGGCTTTTAAGTTGGGATTTAGTTGCTATTGTACGCTTAGTTTCGTTTATTTTTATTTCTGTGTGTTAGAGAAGTGTCCAGGTATTTTTGCACTTCTGTGTGCATTATGATTTTTGATTAACCATGTATTTTGGTTTATTTAGTTTGTACACCGCTTATTATGTATATTATATATATATTTAAGATGGTAAAAAAAGGATACTTACATTGTAAAAACTAAGACTGGTGTACAGGAACTTCATCCAATTTTTTCCTCCTTTTTAGCAGAACCCGAGAAATTTTAAAGAGTCTTGAGAGCTTGCTTAAGAGTCCAAAGTCATAGAGAGTTGTGCTTTTCTATAATGTTTTAACATTTGGTGGCAGTTAGTACGATAGTATATGGAATGAACTATTACCGCGGAATCAGATGCAGTACCTACTCTTTAACTAGTAACTACCACAACATTGCAGGTTGCTGCTTAATAGCCTCTAGGGATCTTGAGAATGGTTTGTATACTCATCGATACAGCAATTCTCAGAATTCTTCAACGGGGCTCACGCACCCTGTAATCGCGTCCATGTGATGATTGGCACTTAAGGATTCTTCGGTTATGTGTTGGTTCCTAAGATGGCGCATTGTCATTTTAATAGTGCTAGAGTTATGTCGTTCATTTATTCCGTGATAGAAGCATGTGATTCTCCATTACCTGCCAGTACTGGTCAGTTCATCTTCCCTGAACAATGTTTTAGACCATTTGATGACGTACGTTATATGGCCGTTCACCCTGTCACAGCCTCCACCCTCCTGGAAACACTGTTTACTAGCTTGCGGTAGGTGTCTGTAGGAATTTGGTTCCATCTCTCAACCGTCGCTCCCAGTTGATCTGAGATCAGTGGGGGGAGATCTGGAGTCTGTGTCGACAAATCTGTTTCTCCGGTGTTCCTCAAACCGGAAGTTATGGCGTATGCCTTATGTACTGAAGCCTTGGAGTGAAACTGAAATGGGCGTTTCGAAGTTGTTACGGTTTGGATAGCATTGAATTGTCCCAAATGGCTTGATAGGCATTTGCATTCATGCATCCAGTCACAGACACTAGTGGTCCAAGATCATACCATGAAAAGCAGCCTCATACCATGATATCACCTCCGAACTTCATCGTAGGCACAACACACTCTTGCGAGAAACGTTTGCTAGGCCTTTTCCACGTTCTTCAAACACATCTATTAGATCATAGTATGTAGCGTTATTCATCACTCCACAGGATATGCTTTTTTCATAAGATAAGATAAAGCGAATTATATGGGCGGTAACAGCATGTGCTATTTTCACGTCCAGTGGTAACACGTGTAACGGCGGTGGGTATTATAGGCTTGGGGGCAGCAGCTCGACTATGTAATCCAAGAGCTAGAACTTCCCGGTAAACGGTACGATCTTTTGCATACTTTTCTGATGCACAGCGACGGCTGTGCTTTGTAACGATGCCTGATGCTTCGAGCTCACCACCCGTCCGAGACATCGACGGTTACAATTTGTGAGCTTTTCGCTGGATAATGCACCACCACATCTCACCATTGCAGAGGGGTATCTGAAACAGGCGAAAAAAATCTCGCGGATTGAGTGAGTGAATTTGTAGGTAGCAATGATCATGGTTCTTTAAAGAGCACTAAACTCAATTACGCGTTCATACCGACGCATAGAGCATGTATACGTGTGTACTGAACGACCTTGTTCCCTTCCAAGGGTTGCCACGTGTGGACAATGCTATTCACTTTCAAGGTCCGATGATTAATGACCATAGAACATGTACCCACATTTCATATAAAATCACGTCTTTTCTGCACGGGCTGTGCTTTCTAGCTTGACTTTCTCCACCACTTCCTGTAAAGCTGGAAATTTGGTTCCTTAGAAAAGAGAATAATTCTACGTTTATCTGAAGTCCAGGCTTTACGTTCCTTCCACCGCTACTCTCAGTGGGAGATTTGCGTAATCTACCTTCTCGACAAGGTACTTCCTGGCACATTTTCATCCAGCTAATGTTGAAGTACTTCGTATTTAGCTTCTAGTATGTCAAAAATTATCTCAATCATTATCGTACTGTACATGTTGATTTTCTGTATTTTAGGATCTAGGAAGTCCTACAGCTACCGATGGTGCCATATTGGTGAGGCCAGAAAGTGTTCGTCGTGTAAGGAGGCAAAATACTCGAGTTAAATCATTGGACACTTTCCGAGGGTATGGATAATTCTGCTCCTACTTATACTTGTTTGTATTTAGATATTAGTGCAGCGATCCCTTTGCTAAGAATTTTGCTTACTGGATAGTTTTTCTCTGTCTTGTGTTATGTGTATTATAATATCGTTGTCTTATACTTACGATAACTCTTTGAGTGACTTATGTACTTTTTAACAGAAGTATTGTAGTTAACCACAATACAGATATGCAGGACAGAATTAAGGAGTATGTTTTACCATTCTTCTTTCTTCTTCCATGACGCTACAACCCAAGTCGGACCCTTGTTTTCTCAAAAAGTTGCCTCTATTCCTCCCTCTTCTTCCTGGCGTCCGTCCAGTTTCGAATCCCCAGTAATTTGTTAGAATCTTCTTTTACCCCGCCCTCCCACCTTTCATACTGGTCTTTTCTTATATATCCTGCATGTTAATGTTTTCTGTGTTATTCTATCTGTACTTATTTTGGTCACGTGTGTTTCCCATTGTAATCTTAATTTGACGTCTGTTACTGATTCTGGTTTCCTGTATAGCTCATATAATTCAGCTTCTCGAAGGCGTTTATTCTGTCTGCATCTCTTTGTGTGAGGGTCCATGTTTTACATCCGTATTGTATCGCCGGTTTAATTATTGTTTCATATAGTTTTGTTTTAGTGCCCTGTGTATATCTTTGTTTTTCATAATTGGGAGTAGACTGTAATATGCTTTATTTGCTTGGCTTCTCATTCTTTGTATTTCTTTCGATTCGTCGTCTCTATTCGTGATTAATGTACGTAGGTATGTAAACTCATCTACGTTTTCTATATGGCAGTTTTGTGCCTGTAGATTATCTTTTGGTTTGGTTGCTGCGTTTTGGTTGTTGATGGCTTGTTTGAACCATTGATTTCGTTGTACTTTCATTTATTTTCAGTCCTATTACTTTAGCTGATTCTTCTAGTTCCATGTAGACTTTTGTTACTGTATTCGCAGTTCTTCCAATTATATTGATGTCATCAGCGTATGTCTGAATTTCTGTGGTTCTGTACATAATGGTTGATGATGTGTCTATATTTATTTTCTTTATCACATATTTTAGTGCCAGATTGAACAAAACTGGTGCCATTCCGTCTCCTTGCTTTAAACCTTGTATTATTTCGAATGGGTCTGTCAGTTCATTTTCAATTTTGATCTGTGCCATCGTCTCTGTTATTGTGATTCTGACTAAGTTCCTTATTTTCCGTAGTATTCCCAGTTCTTGCATTGCTTTCATCAACGTATTTCTATTTATGCTATCATATGCCTGTTTAAAATCTATAAATATCTGGTATATGTCCACGTCATACTCCCATCATTTCTCCAGTAATAGTTTCAGGGTATTATGTATTTGGTCTACCGTTGAACTTTCTTCTGAATCCTGCTTGGTACTCTCCTATTATCCTTTCTGCGCCTTCGTTTAGTGAAGACTTTGTATCCCTTATTTAGTAGGGATATGCCTATGTAATTGCTGCAATTATGTTTGTCTCCTTTCTTGTAGATTGGGCATATAATACTGTTCTTCCATTCTTTTGGTATTTGTTCCTTTCTCCAGATTTCAACTATTAATTTATGTATGCTTGCCATTAGTTCGACTGCTTACGCTTGACCATAGAGAAGTAAAGCCAACGTTTACTTATAGTGTGATCAACAAAATTACCGCGAAGTGGGAATGATCAGTTCTCAGTAAAGGGATAATTTTACTACCAATTTTAATCCCATTTTATCTAGTTCTATAGTTGAATTACTGATCAATTCTACGTTTTCATGTTTTCAAAATGAATAAATTATGTTAGAAATTCATATACTACTACATGTATAGATATATTACTTGGGTCATTTTTCTAGACTGTGAAACTTTCATTCTTAAAAGGACTTCCGTTAAGAGTTAAAATATTTAAATAGTTACATTATACTTTATTTCATGAAATTCAATATCATTTAACGCATAATTGTTTGCTTTAAGAAATTCAATACTTAATAATAAGCAATATCACTCATATTATCATTGAGATATATGGAAATGTTGCCTCATCTTCTATGTTCATATACTTCTTGTTAGACTCTGTCTCTTTTAATTTCTGCATGCTTTGTTTGCTATTCGTCTCTGTCTTTTGTATTCTGCTCTTTTCTGTCACGTGTTTCTGTTTGTGGATTCCTTGTACCTTTGATTTTTCCTGCTGGATGGCTTCCCTACATTCATCATCGAAGCAGTCCCTCTTTCCTTCGCTCTTATAACCGAGCGTCTCTCTAGCGGTTTCTTTTACTATGGTTTGCATTATATTCCATTTATCATCAATGCTTCTTTCATTCATATCCTTTCTTCTATCTTCGATTTTATTTTTTATTTCGCCTTCATATTCCTTGGCTACTTCTGGGATCCTTAGATTCTGCATGTTGATTTTCTTTGTTCGCTGTTTCCCTTCATCATTTCGCCCTGCTATTCTGCATCTGTATTTTAATTTTACTAGGTAATGGTCTGAGTCACTATTTGCTCCCCGGTATTTTCTAACGTCTAGTATGTTGGTTCCTGCTCTTTTATCTATTATGACATGATCTATTTGATTGCATGTTTTTCTATCCGGTGATCTCCTTATTCCTTTGTGTATGTCTTTGTGACGGGGGGGGGGGGGGGGGTGTTGGGCTTATTCTCATATTTTTGCTCGTAGAGAAGTCTGAGTCTAGTACCATTATTATTGCTGCTTTCATGTAGACCGTGCTTTCCTATTCCTTTATACTCTTCTTCCTTACCTGTCTTTGAATTGGCATTTCCTATATATCATTTTAACATCATTTATGGGGAGTGAGTCGTATACACTTTCAAGCTCTGCTTAGATGTATCTTTTGTTGTTTCATCTTTATCTTCGATTGGTGCGTATATGTTGATTATACAAAGGTTGAAGGATTTTGTTTTCATTCTTAGTACTGCAATTCTTTCGTTGTGTGGCTTAAAATCTAGAATGGTTTGTTTTAGTTTTTTGTCTACTATAAAGGCTACTCCTTGTTCGTGACTGGTCGAATCCTTTCCACTATATAGTAATGTGTGTGATGCCGTATCCATAATTCACTTCCTCGTCCACCGTATTTCTTGTATCGCTGCTTTTTGTATTTGGTATTTCATTAGTTTGGTTTCTAAGTTTTTTTGTGCCCCTGGTTTATATAAAGTTCGAACATTCGAAGTCCCAGTACTCAACTTCTTGTTACGTAGGCTAGTCCTGTTCCTATTGTCCCATTCCTTCCGAGGCATTTCTTGGGATTTGGTATTATTCAACCATATAATATCAGTATTATTAAATTGGTAATGTTCATTTTAATAACATTTGCATCTCCGTCTTCAGTGAAGTAAAATAAAAATGACATTTCGTATACGTCACTGATCTAAAAGAAAAATGTACAATATATTACGAAATTCGTCTAATTTCGTCGTGTGTTTAGAAAAGTAAATATTCATACTTTGATAGAATGCTCTATTAAATGCCGTTTGATGAAAGAAACATTCTTAATATTCTGGGTGAATCTGTCTGTCTTCATTTTGTAACACTTCAACAGATTTCCCAGGTCCGATGATTATTGACCATTACCCGTACATCGTAATAATATCACCTCGTTTGTGCATGAGCGGCGATATCCACTCATGTTCTCCAACATTTCCTGGAAAGCTGGAAATTTTGTTCTTTAGAAAAGAGAATAATTCTACATCTATTCTGTTCTTTCAGAAGCGAGGTCAGTCTTTCTGTTCGTGTTGAATTTGCATAGCCGAAAATGCTAATTTTGAATATCCAGGAATTCCTTTAAATATGAACTGAAGTAAAACATTAATGGAATTTTGGCGTAAGTTTTCAAAATTTGCAGTCCGTTTTCATTTCTCTCTCATGCGTTCAATCGCCATTTCCGTTTTGACTAACATTGCTCCGAAGATATTAGTCTTCTTCTCTCTTCGTGTGTTCAGTTCTCGTATTTATTTTGTTGAAATATATTCGTTGTTCATTAGTTTTATATGCATGTTTACAACGATGCAACGTTTCGACAGAGATGTATTTGCGTTTTCAGGTATATTTGCGTCAGTTTAGAACATTCGAAAGTTACCATTCAAAACGAGAGAATGTTGCAAGGTGCCTACAGGTGATGAAAACTATTAGAGACAAAAAGTAATGAAAGTCAAGAACTAGAGTCTCAGGTCATGAATTCAGTCAGGTAAACCTTGTAGTTTTTAGCTATTTTTAATGGTACATTTGCCATTTTCCCAAGTGTGCAGAAAATACATTCTCATACATTTGAATCATGTTTGGTATTATGAGCTTTTAGTGTTACAGCAGGATGTGTTAAGAAATTTAGTTACTCAGGAAACTCATATCTTGTAAGTTCGGGTGTGGCAATCCCTGGTTCTCTAGCTCAATTGAGAAGCTGGTTTCCAAAAGGTTCTATATCAATTTTAAGAAAACTGGGTGTAATATTTTTTGGAACAAGCTTTACGATAAATATAAAGTCCTTCCAGCCTTAGTTCGAAGTAGAGGTAGTGCATTCTAAAACTAATAATTTCAAGTAAAGATACTGACATTTTTCCTGATTTTTAGACATAAACGCATTATTTATAATTTTTTTAAATAATAGATTCGGTCGTATTTCAGTTGCACACACTTAAACATTTAGGTTTTTACTGCGTATGCGTGCTAATCCGCGCGCCAATGCAGCTGGTTTCAAAAGGAGGAGCACCATAGCAGCAATGGTTGACAATAATCCATTTCCCTCTCGTGTTATGAAACACGAAAAAGAAAAACAGCTTACAAGTGCAGCAAAAAGCATAGTGTTACACTTACAAGTACTTTAATAAATTGTGCAGAGCATATAAAGCCACAGGAATAGATGAAATCATAAAGGTAGCTGGTGAGTTTTTAAGAGTGGTTTTGCTATAGGTATGCACAATGTGCGAAAAGAATGTTCCATAACTGTGTGTTTGTCAGTTTGTGTGTGTCGACGCCTACGAAAGAAAAAAGTGAGCCCGAAGTGTGATGTGCGGAAGAAAGGATGATTTTTTTTCTGTTCGCACTACGTCGAAAGTACAAAAAATTGTTTTTGATAATGAGCCCCTACTCTAAAAAGAAGGTATTGACTACTCTGATATTCCAAACAAAAAAACTACAATAACTTATTGGAAATCGGCCTCCCACCCTGACTGAGGTTTTCTAGATTTTCCCTCAGTCATGCCACGAAAATACCGGAATAGTACCTACAAACTAGGCCCTGGCCGATGACTACCTTCCAACATTCTCTCTCCCACCTTATGTAGGCCTGAGATGCCTGAAGGCCGTATAAAATAAACTGAATTCTTATGAGAAATCAGTTTTTAATTTGTGCGTCGGAAATGTAGTACTTATTTAATTATTTTACTTATTGTAGATAGAGATTAAAAAATGTTGTCTTTTCATTAACGTGAGTTTTGTTTTTCATTTCTTCTTTTTTCAATCCCTGCAAAGCAATTATGGGTGTAATATTTTTTGGAACAAGCTTTTCGATAAATATAAAGTCCTTCCAGCCTAGTCCATTCTAAAACTAATAATTTCAAGTAAAGATACTGACATTTTTCCTGATTTTTATACATAAACGCATTTTATAATTTTTTTTTAATAATAGATTCGGTCGTATTTCAGTCTCACAAACTTAAACATTTAGGTTTTTACCGCCCTCCCTCAAACATGGACCGTCCTCCACTTCCTAGCAACCATCCCCTACAACTTTACATCTCCTCCATTATCTCTGCCAGCACCAATAGTGAGTTCTCACATCAGATAGCCAACCAACCTAACTTAACCCATAACCAACGCAAAGCCCTTGTAGCGCTACGTGAGAACCATGACATAATGGTCCTCCCAGCGGACAAGGGGTCCACTACAGTAGTCTTAGACAATGCTGACTACCTCCAAGAAGCTTACCGCCAACTATCCGATCCCAACCCCTACAAGCGCACCACCACAGACCTAACCTACACCCACAAACAGAAAATTTCCGATTTCATTACCGCTAATGGTCCTCGTGAGGGCATATCTGAAATGTCCATAAAATACCTAATCCTGGACAGCCCACGTACCCCAACATATTACCGAAGATCCACAAACCAGGTAACCCGGGCAAACCCATTGTAGCCAGCTATAATTCCCCTACTGAACGAATTTGAGCTCTCGTTGACTCCTTCCTTCAACCACATGTTCAAGCGCTGCCTGCCTACATACGTGACACCTACCACTTCTTAGAAATCATCCGTAAATTACCACCTCTTCCTTCTGACATACTGCTTTGCACCATAGATGTTACTTCCTTATATACCAACATTCCTCATGCCCATGGCCTAGCAGCTATGGAATTCTTCCTTAACCAGAGACCTAAACCTCATAGCCCAACCACAGCTTTCCTTCTTAACGTTGCCAACTTAGTTCTCACATATAACAACTTCACCTTTGACGACAAACACTACCTTCAGATCCGAGGCACAGCCATGGGTACGAGAATGGCACCTTCTTATGCTAATCTGTTTATGGGCAAACTCGAACATGATTTCCTGACGTTAACCTCATAATAGAATATGAGGTCTATGACAGAGCTACCTAGCGGATGAATTCAAAATCACGTGCTCCTACACAGAAATCCATTAGTTTTAACGCAGCCAAACGTGCTAAGTCTATCTGTTATGAGGTCTATGGTAGGTAATACCTCTTTATATCCAGTAAAGGAGACGAGGGCAGATTTTAAGTTATTTCTCAAGTAAATTCTTTGCTAGTTGTGGAAATGCAGGAAAATTAGTTTTGTATGAGGATTTTTTTTTCTCCCCATATGTTAGTAAATCTATCGAATGCTTTTGTTATGCCTAGTTTCAAGTGTAAATTTGGAGTACCATTACATAATCCTTTTCAAAAAATTTTATCAATTTCATTCTTAAAATCAGTTTTCGTGGCACAGACGTTTAGCTAATAAAGAAGAAATTATACAGAAGGTTATATTTATGCACCATGGATAGGCAGATATTGCGTGTATATATTCTCCTGTGCAGGTTTTCTCTACGCGGAGCTACTGAACTTACTGATGTAGCGCTAGATGCTTTGATCGTGGAAATTTGGAGAACTATTCCGTTCATGCTTCACTGTGAATTTTATCTTCGAGTATACTGAATTAATTTTTCCCACAAGAGCCGAGACTTGTGTTGGTATAAAATAAGGGAATCTAAATATCGAATATACTTGTACTTATTCTGATTCAAAATCTCTGTCTCAAAGTGGTTTAACACAAAATTAGAATAGGAGAGAAGCCCATTTAGCTGTTTATCAAACTTATCTTTAATTTGAAAAACGTTTTGTTGAAGTCAGATGTTCAATCAATCAGTAATAGCACTTATTTCAATTTCAGAGGTACCTCTGCTTCTTAACAGTTTTTAGTAGAAGTTATTATTCTAGAGTGACGGAGGGAAATATTTCCGTCACTTCAATGTATGTAAGTTTTTGTTTTGCGTTGATAAGGGAGCATATGTGATCCTTAAATTGCAAAGAAGTACTGACTGCATATTTAAATTGGTTACTGTATGTGTTGAGTTGTTTGGTTGAAGAAATGGAGGATGTTGCTTACATGAAATGATTACGCAAAAAGATGAGTCCTTTTTATGTAACTTGGACAGATCTTAAACGATTGGCTTTTGTGTTGTATGTGTGATAAGTTTGATTTTAGGATGTCATCAATCATCAAGGAAGATTTGGTAATCTGTTTCACTACACTGTCTATAATGGGGCTAGTTTTTAACATCTCATATTCATCACATTAAAAAAAAAAAAGAAATCCCCCTTCACTACCGGTAGCGCGAGTGGGATAAAAGGGGATATTTATTGCTTGGTCTGCTTTAATAAGCCTTAACTTATTTTGGTGAAATAATTTCTCATATTTTTTGATCATTTGTTTTATGAATTTTGACGCAATAAAATATCCGGCAGATTTACTGACATATGTAATAGAAAAAGTCCCACACGAAAACAGTTGAAATGGTCCAGCTTTCCATCATTTCCCCCGCTTGAAAAGCAATTATTCAGAATTTTCTTGAAAAATAACTTATAACTTGTCCCCGTCCCCACAAATCTTTGACAAATGTTTTACGGGATGCAAGGGATATTACACAAACAGATGAATTTACAGGCGTTGACCAAGTAAAAGGTGAATGCTCAGAATAGTATATGGGTAGGATTAAACGTAACCTGTACACACGCGTAAGGGAAAATAGTAGAGATGCCAAAAGCGGTAATAACGATTGGTCAAACGTCTATTGATAAGGCTGCAAGTGAAACAGAATGGACAGTATGTCAATGCTGTGCGTAGGCAAATGTGCAGAATATGAGGCTAGCTCGATAATAGAAGAAAAGTGAGAACAGGAGAATATTTTCGATAGTCTTTTTTATTACTTTTGTCTGTCATTAGTGGTTTCTTACAAGGACTTCTTTGGCGTAAAATGTATGTAATTGTATGTTGTTTGTGATAATACATTAAGGCTTCTGATACAGATTCTGAAGTGTAAGCGCTTCTTAATTTTTAAATGATCTGCTATACGTAAATTTATGGAGAGAACTTCCATGTACAAATCGAGAAGTTATCGTAATGTTATGCAACGTAAGAAGGTGTTTCTTATCTGGTAATAACTCTATATTTATAGATTAATATTAATACGTGGTTGAAATATTGATTTTAGCGTAATAATTTCGGATAGTCTGTACAGTATATCATAATTCAGGTGTTCCGAGGTGTATGGGTCACAACTGCAAATGAATGGGGTGCACTTTAGAAACTTCCCCATTACTACGAGGAATTATATGGTTACCTTAATTGTATGAATATAGAGGCAGTTATAAAGGTGGTTTCCGTGTATTAGCATTACTATTAGCATCAGGTATAGAAATGATGAATAAGTTTAGACTCCGATGAAAGTTACTTTATTCTTGCAAAACAACCAAAATTAAGTTTTGACACAGGTTTTCTCAATGAAGAATAGATGTCAGTTTTCAAAGACTTCAATCTATTAAAAATACATAATACAGCCAAAGTAAGTGCAACCTTTCTTCACCAACTGGCAGCAAGTGGCTAAGTTTCATTTTAATTGTATCCATTCTCTTATGTTGCCTTTTATTTGTTCCTTAACTTTGTTATTTCTTGAGAAAGGATTCGAAGCTCATCCGAAAGGTCGGATCTTTTAGTTTAACGGAATAAAAAGTGTATAAAATGTAATGTTGAATCATGAAAACTCGTCTGCTTTATTTTCGTCTGTCTAAATCTTTCAGCGTAACCTTGTAGATTTATTGATATGCGTCTCAGCGTTATAACTTTAAAATTATATTCTCATTTGAGTACCCTCCCTTTCCATGCAGATACACTAAACTTAAGAATTTTGCGTGTTACATATAGAATCAAAGTAAAAATGTTAAATATCCTACTGTGTGCTTATTATTTAATTAATCTTCCTCTTTCAGGCTATGCATAGCAATTATGATATTTGTCAACTACGGGGGTGGAAAGTACTGGTTTTTCAAGCACTCTGTTTGGAATGGTTTGACGGTTGCAGATTTAGTCTTTCCCTGGTAAGTTTATGGAAAAAAAAATCACATAATTAATTGTAGTTCCTGTTGTTAAATTATATAGATACACTGAGTAATAATTCGCTTATTTAAATCTTCATTAGGAAACACTGGCTTTCATATGGACATGTATTAGATACCTGTCATCTAACCCAGAGTCAATAACAGTGCAATGGTATATTCCAGTAATTAATTTTAGGATGAAGCTTTTTCCAATCTTGTACAAAACCGAAACTTGTCCAAAACTAAAATTTACTTTAATTCCGGTTAATGTCATACATTTTCTTTGTAAAATATATTGTCCAAGATAGATCTGTAAAACGCGGAAACGGAATGTAAAATGATCACTAAAACTTTCAGAAACAGCACCAAACGTAACCACTTTCTCAAATATCATAAGATTAACAACATTTCCCATTTTGCAGCTGTGTTGTTTTTGTCTTGTTGTCACGAAGGGAACTATGAACAGGGTTTTTTTCCTGGAGCTTAATTAACAACCGTTGCTCTAGTTTTGGTATCTTCAAATTTTTGGCGGTCCTCTGTATATTTCTTTTACAAATGTTAATATGTACCTTCTAAAATGATGTAACATTAAACGAGTGGAAATGTTCTCTCCCTGTGGGGACCGACGCAGTGGTGGTGGGAAAAGGCAGAAATACCGGGCTAAAGTAGCCTCCATTTGAAATTTTACTGTTTCCGGCAGGGCCACTAACATGTATAACATTTATCCAACGTCTGCAACAACCATACCTTTCCCTCCAATAATTGAGTGAATCATTTACAAGAGCAAAAGCTCAAGTTTCTTAGTAACATTAGATGGAGTTTGCTTTTAGAAATAGCGTCCGCTTGAGTATGCAAAGGTGTGTTGTGTAATTTTGGGTTGTATTGTGCAAAATTTATGACTAAAAATATGGCAGATTTTCATTAAAAATACTTAACAGGCGCTATTTTGCTTCTTTCGGCCTATTCTACATCTAAGCTACGCTGTGTAACATACTAGTTTTCTATTCAGGAGCAGAGAACGCCTGGCGATTATAATAATGTTCATAAATTTTGCAAAATATATATACATCTAGTAAGAGTCGACGTGGCTCGGATGGTAGCGCGTCTGACAACGAATCGGGCGGCCCGGGTTCAAATCCCGGTCAGGACACTGGAGACTTTTCTTTCAGTGTTCCCATGCCTGGCGCTCTGAGGTGCACTCAGTCTCCTATCAAATTGAGTACCAGAGTGTCCTTGGTATCCCTGGTCGCCTTGGGAAGGTAAAGGCGGTCGAGCGTGGGACTGACCACCCCACCTCACTTCGTACCATAGGTCAAGAAAATGTGGAGCGCTACCTCCACCGTTCACGGCGCGTGCGTATCGCACAGGGGATAGCTTTACTTTTTTTTACATACATCTAGTCGTGCCTGTAAAATATATTTTGAAAGACCGGATTATGTAGATAGGAACAGGGAGAGGGAGTGTTCGATTTGTTACAAATTACGAAGGGGATCCTGAAACTTGAGGTTAGTGGTAAGTTTTACATACTACCTGTTTTGGTAAAATTCAAACAAAATAAACCTAGTTGGGATGATATTCGGAATTAAACAAAAAAAAAAAAAAAAAAACGATGAAAACCTTACGCATCAGGGAAAATCCCCGACATTTCCCGCCAGATCGAACACTGGGAACAGGTAATAGGCAGTGAACAGGCCAAGTTATACAGAAACAAAAACCTGAAAGAAATGTAAATAGGTGTTTATGATAGAATGAAATGAGAATTTTAATTTAATATTTAAGGCCTTTAGGCAATTTTGGGTCAGGTCAAAAAAAAATACAGAGAAAGATCTAGAGAAAACTAACAAGAATCGACTTAGTGTCTATCGCCCTAGAGAACCTGGAATATTCAGGGAAATATAAAACTTATGAGTGAAACTCAGGGAAAATTTGAGATGGACCTGTCCACAGTTGGTAAGAGCACTGTCCAGGCAAGGCGGTTCGATTCCCACTGCTGACCGGATTATTTCAATGTATCAAAATTTTCTATTTTTAAGAAATTACGTTTTTTCACTTGTGAAATACCAGTAATAAACAATATGTTTTACTGGGTGGTGGTAGGATTAAATACACTGTCATTGGGTATTATTAACATGTTCCACTATACTAAGAACTCAGGGAATTTGGAGAAAATCATCATGGAAAACTCAGGGAATTTCAAGTCATATAATTAGTAGACACCATGGGTGAACAACATTATAAGTATCGTATTGTGTTACTTGAAACATTTTATTTATTTATGAATTGTTAACCTACGTGCTTAGCGTAATGTAGTTGACTTAATTAAGGTCAGGTGTACAATAAAGGTAAATAGGGCAATTAATTTGAAAAAGCACCATTATAAGTTTAAAGTTATCACGTAACATGGAAATATTAAAGTAAACAAGTATCCTTGCTTCATATCTACTTCATAATATAACTATAGTCAGAGATACTTTATTTATTTATTTATTATTTGAGAAAACGTTCAGATTTGCAGCGGTTTATTTTATTTTGTTCGTTGTGATTACCATTATGTTTTATTTAATTTATGTTCAGTTTTATCATATTTTGTTTTAAAGGTTCTTATGGATAATGGGAGTCAGCATTGCGATTTCTCTTAGATCTCAGCTTCGAAGCTCAACTCCACGGCGACAGATACTTCTTCGAGTGCTCAAACGTTCGGCCATTCTAGTTGTTCTTGGACTGATACTGAATACAAAGAAGGGGAATGTTGATATACAGCAGTTAAGAATTCCTGGAGTTTTGCAACGAATAGGAGTGTCCTATTTTGTAGTAGCGTTATTGGAAACGTTCCTTATGAAACCACAAGGAGAATTTCAGGTAAAGAATTTATTGTTAAATAACTGTTATAAATCAGAAGTAGTTCTTACGTTTCCCGAAAGCTTTGCGTAGACTGAATTAAAATTTCATTAGCACCACCACTCATCGCTGCTGCAATACCATTCTCATTCTATCCATTTCTTCCATACCTCTTGCACTGTGTGGTCATACAGTGAATATACTAAAGCCTAGGTTTGTACAAGCTATCCACTACTTACAGTCACTCATAATTAAATTTGTCCATAGGCCTCTAAACATATTTTATAGAGAGTGATTGAAATGATATAAACCTTTGCTGTTTTAATCAAATACTTCTTTGTCGAAGTCAGTGTATACTTTGTAATGTGGTGGAGTTCTTAAACATCTGTTTTAGTAAGTTAGAATATATCTTAGGTTTGGTTCTAATCACCGAATGTAATCTACCGTAGCAAATCACTCCTTTAATTTGGTAATCGTAGGTTCTGATTCGAATATGATCTCAATATTTGGAAGGAATACAGTATACACAAGCAATATTAAGTATGTATTGAATTGCAGTCGATATTTAAAACGTGCGTTTTCATTACTAATATGCGATCACTTTTATTTCAAAACTTTTATTAAAACTCGTTACTGTAAGTGCTTTCTTTATAGATATTGGTAATCATACAGTTATTCCTTGATAAGTATGAGAACATTAAATTACTACATTCTATATCCATTAAAACAAAATAGCTAATCAATAAAATCAACAAGTAACGATGTAAACGATTTATAGATAAAGTTTTTTTTTTTATTTTATTGGACTTTTCTCTTTTTAAGGCCAATTTTCAAATCTGTGCACTGTCTTCCCCTCTTCTTAGGATGCAGAACAATCACTACTGTCATTTACATTTTCATAATAAGGTTATGAAGAGTTTATTAACTTTGCTAAAGTGTTATTAGCTAAATATATATTAACTAGAGCAAAATGCAGTATGGTATTTCTACGCTCGGGAATGATATCAGTATAGAGCTACCTAAGTTCTATACATCAAATACTAGTGTATGTATGTTTGGAACAAGTCTATTGTGATGTAGTGTAGTTATGGGACACCGTGTTAGCAGGAGGTAACGGTAACCAGAACAACCACAAAGCGGTTTAACACTTGGCGACAGAGGATAAAATGTAAACAAGACATCACCTTACTAACTACATACAAGTTCCGATCCTCATCAAGCAGCATGAGCACATAGAGAACTAGATTGCGAAATTAATGAACTTAAATACGGCACAGAAGATACCAGAGGATTTGAAAGTCCCAGTGCTTATCACATTAATGAAAAGATAAAAGTTTTAGTTGCACGAAAGTTATTAACCCATTCGAATAGTTTGACAATAAAACCTCGCATCAACGTAACATAGCACCAGATGTCGCTCGCATACATGTGGTGGTGTAGTAAGCTACTACTTGCCTTTGTGTAACTATTTTTCCCCCTCAAATTTTGTTCTGCAAGTGTGAAAATGGGTTCTAATGAAATTTAGGGGCGACGTAGTTATATGCAGTGCAGTAGATCAAAGCGTTCTAGGTTTGATATAAAATTATACAAAATATTTTAAGCTCTGGCTACTATTTGCCCGCACTTCTGATGCTTGAGGTCATCGGTTCGATCCCTGCGCGTGCCATGTGGGCTTTGTGGTGGACAAACACCGTGTGCGTGGATTTTCTCGGGGTTCTCCCGTTTCCTCCCACTTCCTTCATTCCACCAATTCTCCCATCATCATCTATCCGGACTGAGCCAAAGTTGCATAAAGACCTTAAAAATCAGATTCAAAATTCATAGTTTATGTAGGGAATGATGTGACAGGTCATCACTTCCTGGAAGCATCAACGTTGTACTAGATGTGTGAACCACTTCTTGACAAAAATCAGACTGTTTTTAGATAACTAGTATTCTTCACTAGATTTTTCCAAAAAAGGTAACTAATGGGTCTACGAATGTTGTAGGAACTGTGTGACCATAGAAAAGATACGCTCCCTGACATTTCAAAAACGAAGCCATAGTGAAGGCAATTTGAAATACGTTCAGCATTAATATCTTGGGTCTGAAGAGGAAAAACAAGAAAGATGTCCATTGAGCTCTAAACACAAACTACCTAATATCCAAGGCACAGGACAGCTTAAAAGGAAACTAGGTCAGGCACTAAGAGATTAAGTGAGATAACTGGAGTGTGTTCTGGATTTATCAGAGGTGTTGATTTGCAGGACCAAATCACAACTCTTTCCAGTCATGCGTCGCACTGTGAAAGACTAGAGAAAAATTTTCTATTTTGGACATATACATATCAGCTTGTTTTACATGTACATGCTGATACATACATATACATATACATGTTTTAACATTAGTCCATACTTTCAATATTATGCATGCAAAATATTTATCATTTAATTTTGTGTGATTATATATCTGTATACTCTTTTGACTTCCTAGCAGGCGGTTAAATCTGGGGCATTTAAATAGGCGAATGGGTTAGGAAACCTAACATTCAAAGAAATCAAATCGGTGTATCACAACAACCCAAATGTATGCGTAAGGTGTTTTATCCGACTGAAAGGTGATGCATCTCCACAGCCAGTACAGGTCAGATAGCATGTATGCAAATAAACCGATAACAGTGAGAATTCTGACGATAGAACCGAGATCGTCGGTAGAAATCGATGAGAAGGACCTACAGAAACAAGGTAAAGGAAAGGAAAGGAAAGATAAAAACAAGAGGAGTAGGAGACAGAAGGGAATTGAAAATGAAACCAGTCTATTGATGTAGATATAGTAAAGATAATCGACTAAAAAGGAGAAGAAAGGAGTGGAAGTAAGAAAAGTGGAAAAACAAGAAATAAGTGAGAAAAACATCCCAGAATAAAATAAAGAAGAGGGAAACAGACTTCGGTTTATTAACCGAGGGATGGCACCGTGTTTCTCGCTAAGAGTTCAGTTAGTGACATGCCTCAGTAACGTAGCAGTCATGCGTGGATACTGGGACGCTAGGTAAGTTGATGCTCTGATGAATGTTAGGATAAAGAGACTACCAAACCACAAGGAATATTCGTCGTAGAGAAAGTCACCTTGGGGTGGAATCCCTCTTTGGGTTAGGAAGGAGATTTTCGGAC
>JAGDQP010025973.1:0-26373 GCA_022664845.1 Lepisma saccharinum
ACACGGTTTTATAAAACGTCTATGCTCCCACCGATGTGGCTACTGATAACGACAAAGATATATTCTACGATGAGCTAGAAAGGCTGTTTGACCGAATACCGAAGTATAATTCGAAAATTGTGTTGGGTGATTTCAATGCAAAGGTAGGAAGGGAAGAAAAATATAGACCTACTATATGCAAATACAGCCTTCACGAAAAGACCAACAACAATGGAGAAAGACTGATAACCTTCGCGATTTCGAAAAACATACTGGTAAAGAGCACGTACTTTTAACACAAAGACATACACAAATACACATGGGTATCTCCGGACTGCAAAACTCAACCAGATCGATCACGTATTAGTAGACAGACGAAGACACACCAACATAATGGATGTTAGGTCGTACAGAGGAGCGGAAGGTGACACCGACCATCAATTAGTGATCATAAAAGTAAGGGAAAAGTTACGCAACGCGAACAGAGAAAACAAGGGGCCAAAACAACTTAAATTCGAAGTGAAACGATTAAATAATCCGATCATAAAAGCAGATTACCAACTCGAAATCTCAAATAGGTTCGAAATCCTAGCCAAATCTTTGCGTTAGAATATGCGATTTTAAAAATTAAAGGGGACAAAAAGGGACTATCATTGAATGGTTTGTATCAACTGTTTGTATACGCGGATGATGTAGATTTAATAGGGGACGATATAGATGCACTACAAAGCAACACTGATGTCTTAGTAGAAGCGTGCGATGAGATAGGTCTACAGGTAAACATAGATAAAACAAAATACATGATAAGCCGAAACACAGGGAATGAAGGAAATAAAAACATATGAATTAGGGATGAGGACATAGAGAAAGTAAACAAATTTAAATACTTGGGAGCATAGCTAAGAAGCAAAAATGAGGTCACGGAAGAAATAAACAGTCGATTAGTATCGGGGAACGTAAGATTCTATTCAGTCCAAAAACTTCTAACATCGCGATTAATATCAAAGAAATTGAAATTAAAAATATACAGAACTGTTATTCTGCCGGTAATACTTAACGGTTGCGAAAGTTGGAATACGACCCCAGCAAATGTACATAAATTACGTGTATTTGAAAATAAGGTTTTGAGAAAGATATACGGGCCGAAACGCGACGAGATGACTGGAGAGTGGAGGAGACTTCATAATGAAGAACTCCACGGACTGTACGATTCACCAGATATCGTAAAAATAATGAAATCGCGACGACTAAGGTGGGCAGGCCATGTAGCTCGGATGGGGAAAAAACTAAGATTATATTCTATCCTGGTTAGAAGACCGGATGGAAAGAGGCCATTGGGAAGACCAAGACGTCGTTGGAAGGACAATATTAGAAGATATCTTCGAGAAGTAGGTGTTTGTGATGAAAACTGGCTTGATATTGCCCAGGATAGAATTCAATGGCGAACGTTTGTTACTGCGGCGATGAACTTGAATGCCATAGTTCCATAAGCCATAGAGTTAGTTCGTTAAATGCCAAAATAGTGGCTCGTGTTAGACATAATAATAAGTAACTGAAAAAAAGCCAAAGGTGACTTCAGTCAGGAAGGCACACCCGGGATCCGAATTTCGGATCTCAAACGAGTCAGAGGTATCGATTAAGAACAAAATGCTTTGCAAGTGAACCACCCTACGGCCTACGCTCACTTTGTCAGCATATAGTCTTTACTTACATATTAGAAAAGGTAGCGGTGTTCCCTGTACAATGCGCACGCGCCGGGAACGGCGCATGGGTGACTCCACATATTGTCGACCTATGGGATAAGGTGAAGTGTGTTGTCACTGGTCACATATTTTTGTCAGTGAAATTTTGGCCTTATATCTATGGTCACTGATTCACTGACTGACTCACCCATCAATATAAATTCACAGGCCAAACTACTGTAGCTACAAACACCAAATTTGGTATGAAGGTGTAGGACCACGTGCAGGTAAAGGGAAAAGTCCGAAATTTTGAAAAAGTCACCATCTTGGATCCAACATGGCCGCCAAGCCATTTGTTGTATAGAATAGAGCTTAAACGGCTGAGGCTACTTAAATGAAATTTTGTACGAAGGTACATTATTGCTAGTAGGTTACGAAAATGTTTTCAAATTTTCTAAAAGTCGCCATCTTGGATCTAAAATGGCCGCCAAACTCATTGTTGTATAGAATACACAGCCTAAACCGCTGGGGCTACTGAAATGAAATTTGGTGTGGAGGTACATTATCAATAGTAGGTTAATATATTACACAATTTACCCGAAGACGCCATCTTGGATCCAAAATGGCGTACGTTAAAAATGCATTTTCCACACCGTTTGAGGTAGAGATACGAAATTTGGTATGAAGGTGTACTATGACGAGTAGTTTACGAAAATATTACAAAATATTGAAAAAGTTGCCATCTTGGATCCAAAATGGCCGCCAAACCTATTGTATAGAGACCCTAAACAGTTGGGGCTACAGGGATAAAATTTGGTATGAAGGTACATTATCGCTATTAGGTTACGAAAATGTTGCACGATGTATCTAAAGAAACCATCTTGAATCCAAAATGGCGGATCTAAAATGCATTTTCCACACAGTTCGAGCTAGAGATACGAAATTTGGCATATATTTGCAATATGACAAGTATTTTAGGATTTTTTTTGGGAAAAGTCGGCATGTTCGATCCAAAATGACCCAACAAAAAATCATTTTCGACACCGTTTTGAGTTAGAGAAATGAATTTTTATTTGAAGGTGTACCTTCACGAGTAAGTCAGGACAATATAAAAAAACGTTTAAAAAGTCGCCGTCTTTAATCCAAAATGGCCGCCCGAAAACCCAGTTTCTAAACCATTAAGGCTAGACAAACGAAATTTGGTATGATGGTGTACCATGACGAGTAGGTCACAACAATAGTGAAAAACCCCCATGTGGGGGCGCAGCCTCCCGGTAAGTGGTATATTTGTACCATGAAGGCGCAGTTTAAAAAAGTCTTTATTATATGGGAATTTTTTCAAAAAGTATCGGCGGAAAAGTGGTATCGGTACATCTCTACCTGCCATGCGTGAGGAGTTCCTGCATGTTGTTTATTGTTTGATATTGGAAGATTTCTTCGAGGAACTTCTACGAAAATTTGTGAAGGTAGGTAGGTTAGTAATGCTCTTCAATATCCACGTAACATTATTTATTTGTAATTGTTGGTTTTGCATAAATTGATACTAAACAATGATGTTGACCATAGGCAACATTGCCATTATTTGGGGAGTTGGGAAAACAAAGCAATGTTTATTATTCGTAAGTTTTATGTAAGTCATCGCATATTTATAGAGCTTAGTAGTAATGTTTTCGAGGTAGCAGCTAATAGGACACTAAAGAAATATATTCCATACTGCGACTGACACAATTCTTCAGTGGCGTACGCGAATTTGGGAAAATATTGCTACGCAAATTTGCCATTTATATAGTATGTGCCCCCCAAAATGGGTTTCATTCAATGCATCGTGTAATCGTGAAGCAGCGTTATTCTAGAAAGTGTACCATTTCCGATGCTAAGGAAAAGTTTAAATGAATATTATGAACATAGGCGGTTCTAGAGCGAGGCCTGGGACCCCTCCAGTTTTTAGAAGGATATAGGTCAACGAATAGCCTTTTCACCAAGCATCAACTCATTTGTAACTACCGGCCCCTACAGTTTTTGCTTCAAGAACGGCCTCTGATTATGAGCTGTACTTTCATAACACCAAAAATGAAAGCCACGAATCAACCACATGCTATTACTTAAGCACAGTAACCTAACCTTTCATGCAACAACATAAATACAAATATGAGAGAGAGAGATCTGGTGACCGCATTAGCTATGTGATAATCTAATATCTCTCAAGGGTCCACATTCTGAACATCCTATAATACCAAACGGGCGTAACGCAGTGGTAGCTTATGTGCTTCGTCGTTCGGGAGGTCCCGGGTTCGATCTCCGGAGCCGGCCATCCTGACTGAGGTTATTCCTGGTTTCCCTCAGTCACTCCAGGCAAATGCAAACGCTTGCTGCTCTCTCGTGGGCGGAGAAGTAATTATTATAAATTCAAATTATCGGTAAATGTTAGGAAAAGGTTGTATGTTCAGATATTTGTCACGTCAGTTCAAAGTGGTCAAAACATAGCCACATAATTTATATTTCTTCATTTCAGATATGGATCCAATACAATTCTACGGTACGAAAAAGCGACGTTTTACATGTCTTCCTCCTGAAAATCCTGCCCTTTCTTCTCGTGAGAAAGAAGAAATATATGCTCCAGATAGTGATGAAGATGTTAATTCAAGGATCGGTCCTCGCATACTTCGAAGTACCACGTTAATGATTGAAGAGACGGACTCAGAAGGAGAAACCCGATCCCATACCTGTGATTCCTCCTCAAACTCCGACCATGCTGTTCTATCAACTAGTACTTCACCTAAAATTACTAAAAAATGTTACAAAGAAGAAAAAAAGTATTTCCACTGGTCAAAGAAACAGGATCTCTTCCCAACCCTCTGTTTTTACAACTGATGATGATGAACGAACATCACCCCAGTATTTTCACATGTTCTTTGATAGAAATCTTATTGAACTAATTGTACAGCAAACGAATTTATATTCAACGCAAGAAACAGGATCATCCATCAACACACATCAAAGTGAAATAAAACAGTTTTTAGGGATCTTGTTGACTATGGGTATTGTGACTATGCCAGCGTACACAGATTATTTGGGCAGCTGGGACAAGATATGACAATTGCTAACGTGATGTCACTGAAACGATTTCAAAAAATACGAAGGTATGTTGCATTTCGTAGATAATATGCAAGAAACAACAGACAGAATATACAAGATTCGTCCTGTGCTCGATTCAGTGTTAGAAAAATGTCGTCGTTTAGATCAAGAAGAGTGTCAAACGATCGATGAATTGATGATGATGTATAAGGGAACAAGAGCGGGCAACTTGAGACAATATATTAAAAATAAAAGGCACACAAGTGGGGTTTTAAGATGTTTGTCAGGTCCGGAGTTTGTGGCATAATTTACGATTTTCTTCCCTATACAGATAAAGATATGGCCCTGGTCCTCACCGAGAAGAAACACAATTTGGAGTTGGGGGGGAAAGTAGTGATCAGCTTGTACAAAACAATTCCTCTATCAGTCAAGCCAAAAGTGTTTTCTGACAATTTCTTCTGTTCACTAGATCTTATAGTGTATTTGAAAAGTAAAGGTATTGAATCCATGGGTACTCTTAGGAACAACCGAATACAAGATTGTCCCCTGGAGTGTGACCAAGATATAGGAAAGCGTGGAAGAGGATCATTTGACTACCGATCGGACAAGGATGGTGATGTGTGTGTAGTGAAATGGGTGGATAACAAAACGGTTTTATTAGCTAGCTCCTTCTGTGGTGTCCAGCCAATATCACATGTCAAGAAATGGGATGGGATAAGAAGTAAAATAAATGTCCAGCCATAGTGGAACAGTACAACAAATATATGGGGGGCGTTGATCTATCAGGTAAGTTGATTGAACTGTACAAAACACCTCTGAAAACACGTCACTGGTACCTCCGACTCTGGGTTTGCCTTAGATTTGTCCACTGTGAACGCCTAGTTACTTTTCAGGCGCGAAACACACAATTCTAAAGTGTCTCTCGAACAGTTTCGTGCCAACATTGCTGAGGGACTTCTGAGTGCTGGCAACAGAAAACGGGCTCGCCCACAGCTTCAAACACCGAACCCCAAGAGACAAGCACCAATTCCATTGCCTGTTGACGATTCACGCCACGATAATACAGATCACTGGCCTATTTATGGTAAAAAAGATAGATGTAGGTACTGCAAGGATGGATATTCCACTACACATTGTAGCAAGTGTCGCGTGGTACTGTGTTTTGTGCCAAACCGAAATTGTTTTGAGGCTTTTCATCGCAAACAATGAGCTACAAGCAATGAACAAATGACGAAATGGTGCAGAAGCGTCAATATCCTTTGTCTGCGTAAAAACCTGTCAGAACAATTCAAAATGTGTTTTCACACGTATGTATGTGTTATTTTTAGTTCAGGAAAAAGTTGTTTATGCTTCTTTCTAACAGAATTCACTTTACGTATTTCCAAATCTAGCATCGCTGCTTTCAAGCAAAATTCTATCTGAATATATTTTACCAGCATTTGGCATTGTTGCTTTCAGGCCACAAATGTATTTCACTATGGTTTACTAGAAGTTGGCAATGTGTTACTCTACAGGCAACATATACTGTATCCTTTACTTGTATGAGCATAAAATATGAATATTAGAACCCCCACATATACAGAAACAATTATTGAATATCTTTTCTGCGATCCAGTGGCACTCTGCCAATTAAAGGGTTAAAATGAGGAATTCATTTGCATGTAAAATCCAACTTCTTGATGGCGAATGCCATTTACTTTATTTACACAAATGCATTTATACCAAGCATTATTTTTTGTTTATATTTAAATATTGATGTTTATTAACAGAACAACAGAATAAATAGCATTCTTCTTGCAAACAAACAAAGTACCCGACTAAGATAAAGTTACTAAACACAAAAAATAAAAGCGATTCAAATTCAATCTCAGCCATTATGACTCACCTTAAAGTAACGTTTCTAATGTCGTCCTCTTAAGTAGTTGCTTCAATATGAATTGGCTAGACCTTTTGGAAGGACTCCATTTCCGTCTTTTGGCCGTCGTAGAGATGTAAACTATGTATGACTAGTTTTTTTTAAGCTTAATATGTATTTTTAAGTACGTGGAAAGATGTATGTTATTTATTAACCGAAACAGTTGAGTTCCAACTGTAAAACCCACTACTTTAATTTACTCCGCTGTCACGGTTGCTAGAGAGAGAGAGAGAGAGAGAGAGAGAGAGAGAGAGAAAGAGAGAGAGAGAGAGAGAGAGAGAGAGAGAGACACACACACACACAAAAAAACGAGCTACTGCGGCTAAATTGTAAGAACCGGAGTCGAATCCCTGCCATGTGTGTGTAAAATGTATTTAGGACATACTTACAAATTCCTGTTCGAGTATAAGAATTATCAAAAATACTGTATGTACAGGTAAGCAAAGATGTGTTAATTTTCGAAACGCGTTAATTTCGAATGAACAAGTGGAAACCTAAGAAAAGTACATCTCAGTAAATTACCTTACACTTTTTCACATACAATCAAATCTAGAAAAAAAAAAAAAAAAAAACTTAACATACTTAAATTACATCTCAAGGGCGGTCTCAAGACGAAGCGAGAGCCCTCCCGAATCTATTTAATTCATATTGAAGGAACTACTTTAAAAGGACGCTATTAAATACCTTACTTTCGAAGTCATAACAGTGGCTTTATTTGAATTAAAATACGTAACTATATATATATTTATTGAAGTTAAGATAATTTCAAAAGTTAAGTTAAATATAAGAGACCCAAAGTACACACACATATTAGCCCAATTACAAAATAAAACACAGAGTATGGGATAAGAGAAAGATGAAATGAGGAGAAAAACAGAGAATCAGTAAGAAGCTCTGGTACCTCGGGGTTGTCACACCCATACTCACAAGAAGTCTGAGAGTCCCTCTTACAAAAATTAATTACTTTTAAGTGTCTCATTCGGCGACCCTAAATTTACAAATTCAACACAGTTTCTTCTAAATGTTGAGAGTGAAATTAATAAAAGGAAAATTTATTTATTTTTTTTTTTTTAAAAAAAAAACAAAGTTTCTGCTCGAATTAAAGGTTTTACAGGTCCAAAATAAAATTCCAGTTCAGCAGACACCTTGACAGTGCAGTAGTAGTAGTTTTTTTGTACTAAACCTTATATAATCAGATGTAGTGTTATGCAAAATAAAGAAAGTCCCATCGACATGATTAACACATTTGTTATTGAAACTTCCTACTTGATCCAACAGATTTCTGCAACTTCAAGATGGCGTGGCGCTTAAACTAGGCGTTTTCAACGTTCTTTTTTTATCTCAAAATACAATACAGACACCCTGACTTTTCTAATCTAACCCAACTTACTATAGCTTTGCTGGTGAACAGTAAGAAAAGCAAAGAAAAAATGCAAACTGAGCAGTAATTTACCCAACGGTAACTAGTCGTATCAACTGTGTAAAACTTGAAAATGCCTATGTATAAAAAATAACCTAACCTACCATAGCTTTGCTTAACAGTAAAGGCAAAAAGTGAAAAAAAAAAAAATGCAATCAGAACAACAAATTTGTGTATATGGCACGAAGCGCATATAACGCAAAATTACCAGAATGGAACGTTGTAGCCGCGATACGCTCACAGATTTAATAGAGACGAATAGTGAAAACAATTTCAAACGGTTGGGTCTACTTTGACAGTCGGCTCTACCAAATGGAAAATTAACAGGTGAAATACAATATTAAGTATCCTTACGGAGAACTTATATTTTGAAAGTTACATTTGATTGACAATGAGTAATGTGTGGAAATAAGGTAAGTTTCGACCGACTATGTATGTACCCTAATTTAACGTAAGGGTTAAGTATAGTAGTGACGGACCAATTTAAAGGAATTTATAGGGTCAATTGAGTGTTGATTGTGAGGAAATAGGTGCGAAATTGTAATGTGAGTAACATTAAACATGAATAATAATGTTGTAGTGAGTTGCACTGTATGTGTGGCGGAAGGGACTACTTCGCGTAGTTACAGTTGTTATCACGTGAAGCTGCTAAGGCAGTGTTTAAATGGCGCTTGTTTGTGCATTACAAACGTAACAAAGAGTGTAAAGATATATGACCGCACAAAACCTTACCCAACCTTCACGTTCGTATGTCAGTAATTTAAGATAATTTACGAAAAATGCAAGGCAATGTTTAAACGGTGGCACGTATTTGTTCATTACGAGCGTAACAACGAGTGTAAAGATACATGACCGCACCTAACCTCCAAGTTTCTATGTTCACTAATTTACGGAAAATGCAAGGATGGAATTAATAATAATAAATATGGGGTGCCGGCAGTGTGTAATGTGTGTGATTTAGGTTTGGTCCGTCACTACTATACAAATGCCCAACGTAAAGTAGCCTAACGGGTAATCAACGTAAAGAAACACAATTATGTATGGTAGAAGAGTCAGGCAGTGCGAAAACGCATTTTAAAAAAAGAATAAAATCGGTAGAGCCGTCTGTCAAAGTAGTGCCAAATGGTTATCTGGCAACGTAAAACTATTACTGCACGGTCGGAATTATCCTTAAGTGGCCGGACACTGGTGCAGTCACCCCATACAGCATACATGTTACTCAATAGTGAACGAAGTAAATACATCAAATCATATCCAAAGAATTATTTCCCAGCAGACAGGGTTCGCGTTGTCTCGATTCCGGGAATAGCTAAAGGGAGACATTTCACAAAAAAAAAAAAAAAAAAAAAAGAAAAAAAAAAGTGGTGAGTAATTGGGAGCAAAATAGTAATGTGGGTAACATTATAAGTGAATAATAATATTGTTGTGTATTTTTAAGATGTTTTAGGACGCACTGCTTGTTGTGGGGGAAGGAACTATTTTGCGTAGAGTTACAGTTGTTGCCACGTGGAAGGCACTGTTGAAATGGCGCGTCTTTGTGATGGTTATGACTAGAGAACGAATTTTTATTAAATTTCATATTCTCTATCTTTTATCGAAGAGCGAAAAAACTTGAGATCTATACGTTTGGACAGGCATAAGCTCCATTGTGCATGAGAAAAATTTTCATATTTCATATTATTTTGACCAAAACTTCAAATTTTACCAAATTCTTCAGATTTTGTTCATATTTTTATGTTTATTCCGAAACTGTCTTACTTACATTAAAAATCTCAGTGGAAATACCAAGAATTTGTTTACGGATTTATTTTCTCAGACTTTTCTATGCATTTCTGGATAAAAAAATGCTGCCAAAGCGTGTTGCCTTAGGCTATAATTCTATGTTTATCTTCAGCGAGACAGCGATTGTTGAGGTTCAAACCCTTGGGGAAGTTTGGGAGGGAGGGGGTTAGTGAATGGAATTTCTCAGTCTATCGGTTGCTGTGTGTCATTGTTTGTGGTTACTAGTGATTTGAGAGCTGGACGTGGAGGTGATGATGTCAAAAGCTGGAATTCGAGATTGGTGCTCTGAATTTAAATGTTACCGTACAGATGGGAAAATAGTTTTGTGCACCTACAGTTTACATTAATGTACCGACTGTAGGACGATACAAGTATGCTCCTATCACTTCATGTGATGTGGAGCGAAGCTTCTCATCATACAAAACTATCCTCACGGATAGAAGATTTAAACTTCTTCCAGATAATGTGGAGAAACTTCTGGTAATTTACTGCAAAAAGTAGGCATTCTGGATAGGACATGCACTGACTACATTGTATACGAAGGAAAATCTGACAAAATCAGTTTTAGTTGAAATTTGTAAAAGGAAAAAAAAAGAAATGTTCATATTTTCCTAAAATTTTCTTCATAAAAATCCGTTCTCTAGTTATGACATTTCTTGCGTTAGTGTTATTGAATCGAATAGAAATGACGAGGGAAAGTGCATTTTGAAGGTTATTTAGCAAGAATTAATGTAAGGAAAGCAAAAGGCCCCGAAACAATTGTACACGACTTTCTAATGGAAATTAGGAGAGTTAACACGCCTGTGTGCTGAAGGTAAGTGTGAATATGTGTCAAAATATATTTTGTAAAGATACATGACCGCACCTAACCTCCACGTTCATATGTTCAGTAATTTTTATAATTTACGAAAAATGCAAAGAAGAAATTAATAATAATAAATGTGAACATATAAAAATATATTTTGTAAAGATACATGACCGCACCTAACCTCCACGTTCGTATGGTCAGTAATTTAAGATAATCTACGAAAATCAAGAAAACAATTGCGTAAACCGCTCGCCGCTCATGAACACGTAATGTGTGTGTTTTAAGTGATTTTAGTTTGGTTTTAGTGATTTTAAAATTGGTCCATCACTACTATAGTAATGCCCAAAATAATTTTACTCAGAAGGCACCGCTGTATATTATACAAAAGGGTTGAAGTTTGCTATCGATTTATATTAGCGTACATAATCAAACATTGTACAGCGGGCATAAAGGAAGTTGTCGTCTTTGGTCACGTGTCAAATTATTAACAAAGTTTTGGAATGGAACACCACGGACAGATAAAAAATGGATCTGAAATATTCTTGTCAACTCTAACAATCTACACGAAAACTTTTGAACAGTCAGTAAACACGATTCACATACGCATGCGAGATGTTCGTTCGCAAGAGAGAATTTTATTGTACTAGTATGAATAAAAACTTAATTTACTAGCCCTACCAATGTCTTAAGCCAGTCACGCTACCGATTACAACAGGAACAGACCAAGCATCGCCGAATTAACTCTAATAAAAATAATAAAATATCGTCGAGTCGAACGAATTTCTAATTTCATTTTCTGTGTTTCCAGCAACTATTTACTTTGAACAAAGCAACAGATTGAAAACGATACGTATTACTTAAGCTATTCATTACCTTCAACGTCAGTTCCTCCTTAAGCACCTCACTTTTACAAACTTACAAAGAGGATGTAGCCAGTGTTACCAACAACAGAGCTGAGAAACGCGCCACAGCAGCAGCAAAAAGTCGCTACAACGCGCTAAAAAGTCACTAAACCAGTCGAGGGCGCAAAAATGCTTCGTTTCGGCAAAAGGGGCTGCCGAAAGAGCGAAAATATGGACTGTAGAGTTTTTATTTCCATACCATTGACAGTAGAACTTATGCGGCATGGTATCCTCAAATACTTGAAACCTGCGCTATCCAAAACTGAGCAGTGAGTTAGCAGGGATTTACTAAACGAAGGGCTCGAAGTGGAAATTTTCAAGAAACGGAACGCTTGGTTTTCGTTAGTATGATGTTGTTTTTTGTGTATAATTTGGGATCATTCCGTATTACGTTAGCACCGAAAGGGTTCAAGGTTTGTTTATTTTTGCTGATCTTCCATGTGCTAGAGATAGGACATTTGCTCAATTTCGCTTACAAGGGAGGGGAGAGGATCTAAAGTGATTAAAAAGGTGCTGAAGTAATACTCGAACGACCCCTTATTACAGCAACGAGTGATGAAATAATGCGCTGTATTACGGTTAATAATAGTTAAAATATTTACGTAAACATCGCATGATAAAAAAATAAATACGACTCTTCTGACGACCTTTCTAAAATTTAAGGAGACAGAAATGGTGAATGTCAATCAGGGGAAAATTTTGAATTACCGGTAAATGTATACTTAAGTTCAAAAATTGGCCAATGGATACACTTTCTAAGTTCGATATTTAGCACAATATAACAAAATTAAGTCTCTATTCGATAGAGATTTAAAATGAATACTCTATGCATTGTGCTTTCCACATGTATAGTGGCTAGTATTGGCGTATTGTAGATCATTGTGACGTGGAAAAGTTTTCCATCGGCCATTTTTCATGAATCTGAGATTAAATATACTTCATATCAGATTATACTATAAGTACTGTATGTTTCCCTGTGAGGAAAAGAACGATAACTTACCTGAACACTACCGTTAATCAGGAAAATAGTCTCCAACACTACCATCTGTTGAATCCCCCGCTGAAAGAAGTCACCGTCATCCTCATTTAGCAGTGTTCTTCCGGAATGGTGGTTTTGCAGACTGTGAAAAATACAATAGTCTGTTGGTGCAAGATCTGGTAAAAACGTCGGGTGGGAGAGTTTCTCTCAGCCACATTCCTCGATCTTATGTTAGCACAGGTCCTTCTTGCCGTGTGTAGGCGCGCGTTATCGCCGTGGATGAGCACATCATTGCGATTAACCAGAGATTAAGGATGTTTAGTCCTTAGGCGTTCAAGCTGCTGATAGTAGGCATCCGCGTTGATGGTCTAGTTATGTGAGAAGAGCTCAAAATGGATTATTCTACGAATATTCCACCAAACACTCAACATCACTTTGCAGCGGTAGAGATCCTGTTTTGGCACAGTTCCTGCGCCCCCATCCCACTTTAGGTACCCACTACCGCTTGCGTGTAATGTTATGGTAGAGGACGCATTTTTCATCCCCTGTCACCATTCTGTCCAGAAATGGCTCACGTCTGTGGTGCGTGAGCAGGCAACTGCAGATGTCAACTCACTACTGCTTCTGTTGAGGCGTTAACGTATGTGGTACCCATTTTCCGAGTTTTGACATGTATCCAAAGTCCTGCAGATGACGATAAATGGTCGAATGGGTGACATGGAGTTCGCTGGCCAGCTCCTCAACAGTTTGCATTGAATTTGCCTCTGCCGCTGCTCGCATGGCATCGTTGTGCAGCTGCACATGTGACAGGTCTCCCTTCTCGTGGCTTATCGGTGAGGTTTGTGTCCCTAGACCGAAACATCTGTAACCACCTCTGGCACATCCGCAGCACCCTGGCCAAATACGACATTGATATTTCGTGCTGTTGCGCTGGCTGGATGTCCCTGGTGAAATTCATACAGCATGACATGCAGAGTGGTCCTCCGACACTGCCATGATTAAACACAAGCCACACTTCCAAAACGAGGAGTAGACCGTTCTCCTACATACTGTTGCACAATCAAGTGCCCTATGTGATCGTGTTGCATCTGACGGGCTAATGCCAGATACTTCAGTGTCAATTAATAACTCTAATTTATGCTCGGCGCCCAACATAGAATCTCTAGATGAAAACTACACTGTCACAGGAATTAATCAGAATCGTCTGTGAAAGATGTATTTTCCAACTAGTTCCGGGATGCGGGCTCTGATCCTGTAGATACTAAACTGAAATTTATCCCCACTAGATAAAGAACAACTTGAAAGGAGCTTGTACAATAAGGTTAGGGCCATACCAATCTTTATTATATGCAAATACTCCAGTCAAAGCTTCTACTTAAGAAGAGAACACAACATTGCTTTTTCCATTTGTAACACACATAATACTTTGTAGGATTATTGAAACCATTCTCTATACCACCAATCATATACTTAATGTTCGATACATAAGAAAATACACATATTGATCAATATCCTTAATATTGAGAAATACAATCGTTGTTAATCAACAATACAAAACTAGATTTCATATATGTCGTCACTCAAGAAGGAAAAGACATGTTATACTTCCTTTACGTTTCGTACCTTGAGTTAATTCTTTTAAATTGCGCGGCATAACTATGACGATGTACACCTTAGCAAATTTCCCCCCTCCTTTTTCCGAAACCAAGGCATAGGGACGGGCGTACGCTATAGCTAGGTCGACATTATCATCCTCTATCATTTCACAAATGAAATCTTTAACATTAACAAAGTCTGGATTTAGGAGAGCCTGTTTAAGACCAAACTTCTTCAAAATAGAGGACAAATTTGATTCACGAGACTCAGATGTTACGCAAGCTTTTTTTTTTCTTTTCCTCTTTGATTTCCCTTGAGCTTTGGGCTTGAGATTGGAATCCTTGGATTCATGAGAAACACGAAGTGAAACTGACGATTCCGGTTCCTTAAAAGCTAAATTGGAATCTTGTTGTATTAATTCTTCAAATACATCCTCTTGATACTGAAAGATAAGGTCATCACTCAGTATAGTGTTAGATGTTTTATCACCATCTTGTCTCCAATCAAGTGCTGATATCTTAGGAAAACTATTAGAGAACAATTCCGACTTCTCAAGAATTTCATCATTCGCGGGAATTAATTCTGTCTCTTGACTAAAAAGTGATGTATCCTGCTGTTTAACAGTGACGATTAGTGTTTCCTCTGTATTACTAATTTCAGCAGTAATCCGTGAAATCATCTCTTCATGAATATCACCTTTATCACCTGTAACCGTATATGAAGTATTCGGTTTTATTTTAGGTTCGTCTGAGATCCAGTCCTGTAACAAAAGATAACTTTCTTTTCAATCTGCTGAAATACTACTCGATTCTGCGTGAGCCATATCATAGTCAGGTTCCACAATAGAAATATTACCAGAAATATTGACGCCATCTGCTGTTGACCTTGAACACTTTAATAATTGTGCAGCTCTTATTCTGTGTTGAAGGATCCTGTGAAATAACTCTGGCTTGTATTTTAATTCTGGACAGTTTTCTGTTATTTTATCACACAAATCAATTATTTCCACTAACTTATTTTGGTGAAATACGGCTGCAGTGATGTTATTGTACAGTGTCAAGTTAGATGGGTCTATATGTATAGCTTTAGCTTACTGTCTCATAGCTAGATCTGTATTACCCGATTTGTAAGCATCATTTCCTAATTCCTTAATTAGATTTGCCACTCATAGGTAAGATGGGAACTTGCTTTCAAAATTAGTCTCTTCCTTGTGAAGTGAGTTATTAAAATGTTTATCGCTCTGTTGACCATACAGTTCCGGATTCTGATGATTATGGTTTTGTAGAATTGTTACCTCCTTTCGTAACCAATCTAGTTTTCTTGATAAATTATCGTAACCTTGAACCAATTCCGTTCTTAACTCGTCATACCCACCAAAACAATTAATTAAGGGATTAATTCTTTCCTTCAATTCATCCTTCATGTTCCATATAGCACCATGACCAAGGCTATCATTAGAATATTTGGCGGTAATGGGATTTTGATTACTACCGTTGGAGTCTGAATTCAACAGACGCAGCCAGTTAGGCGAAATTATGTCTAAAAGATCAACTTGAAAGGAGCTAGGTACAATAAGGTTAGGGCCATACCAATCTTTATTATATACAAATACTCCAGTCAAAGCTTCTACTTAAGAAGAGAACACAACATTGCTTTTTCCTTTTGTAACACACATAATACTTTGTATCCCTTCAATGGATGATTGAAACCATTCTCTATACCACCAATCATATACTTAATGTTCGATACATAAGAAAATACACATATTGATCAATATCCTTAATATTGAGAAATACAATCGTTGATTTCATATATGTCGTCACTCAAGAAGGAAAAGACATGTTACACTTCCTTTACGTTTCGTATCTTGAAATAATTCTTTTAAATTGCGCGGCATCTATGACGATCTACACCTTAGCAGATCCCACTTTCCATTCGTAAGCATCCCACTTCAATACCGTCCAACTATTGAATGGGTACTGACTCGATCAGTTCAGTTCGTAGCTCAGAATTATACTCATGTGACTCAATTGGTAAATCTCAGTCGCTGATAACATCTTACTTGCTAGTTTGGTATTGGAATAGGAATCGATAAATGAAATATAGAAATTTCTTTTTTCAATTAACATTGGAATGTTTTAGAGGCGAAATCCTTGTTTCGGCTAGTATTAACAAATACTGCACTATTACTGATATGTCAAAACATAATTTATGTTATCAGACAATTCATCGTATATCCAGTTGTAATATAGTTCATAGTTTAACCAAAATCTATATTCAATAATTTCTTTTAGAACAATTAATACATCAACTAGAGTTCAACCAGAGATCAACAGCCACGACGATTAACGATCGAAGAGAATACCATACCACTTACTTGCTAAGTGAGTTCGCTTGGCTACCCAACTCGGAGTGTATCAGGGCCGACTGCTGCTCGTTTGTCTATCAAGATGGAATTTCCACTAACTTTCCAGTTTACTCGAACCAGCTCGTCACCTTCTATGTGACTATGTCATTCCTTGAAAATTTCCCTTTCTTTCTACAAGTCATGCCCACATCACAATTTTCGAGTTGCGAAGCGTAAAGAACTCTAGGTCGATAACTTAAACGTCATATCTCCTGATCTCGTTGTTCCGTGTTTCGGCTACAGACGTGTAAGTCGTTCATCAAAGATTTAGCAGTCTTAAGCATTCCTACAATTCCGTTTGTATTTTCATAAATATTTCCTGTACACCCGTAGTTAAACGTTTTTAATTTGTACAATCATAAATAATATTTCTTTATTTCTTTTGTCATATCACAATGACTCAGCTATGGCAGGTGCCGCCTACTTCCTTATTCGCTCGTGAGATGGCGTCATTGCAGCGATCATCGCACGGACGACATTATTTATGTAACCCGGTACTTTGTCTTAACGCTTACTTAAAAAAAAGTTCTATTTTTTCAAGTGAAAGATGTTTCCATAATCACTTATATTGTAAAAAAAAGTATTTATATTTTGGTATTAACGTCGCTTGTCTGAGTCATAAATGTTGGGAAATCTAGAAAAACATTTATAATACACTTCTGTTTCTTTTTTCAAAGTTAGGGAAAATTTGCAACCATCAATATCTTAGAAATAGTGGTAAAGGTATTAGTTTACCAAGATTTTCCATTAAGAGCCGGACGGAGCTGGCCAAAATTTAGAATATGAAGACAATATCTGTTTGCAACATTCAAGAAGTTCTCTTGAACGCCGAAAAATCGCTGTAGTAGTGTTCGTTCCTATCTAGTAGTTGGGTGGGGACAGAGGGTTGGTAAGATGCTACATCCCAGTTTCCTCCCTTTGAGGACAGGTCAGAGTTTTATTGTTACGAAACAAAAATAGACGAGGCGCTAACTTTCGAGATTTTGTAGTGGAGACCTATTAAAATCCATGCCGTCGCTCCCGGGGTGGTCGACAACTGTGTGGAAGGGGAACAATTCCCAGGAAACATCAGTCACGGAATCGATCATAACTAGTTTACTAAACATGGTATGGTAATCTTGTTTACTGATATAAATATCCATATCTTTAATATAATACTTTCTGGGTGATAAAAAAAGAAAAATTAAATCTCAGAAATAAGCCAAATTTTTCAAGAAAAATACTAACACTTCCCCCATTTAAGTACTTATTAGTATTATTATTATTTTTATTAATAAGGTAAAGTTATCCCCTGTGCGATACGCACGCGCCATAGACGGCGCATGGGGATGTGGAGGTAGCGCTCCACATTTTGTTGACCTATTGGACTGAGGTGGGGTGGTGAGTCCCACGCTTGACCGCCTTTACCTTCCCAAGATGCCCAGGAATACCAAGAACACTTCGGTACTCAATTTATTAGGATGCTGAGGGCACCTCAGAGTGCCAGGCATGGGAACACTGCGAGAAAAGTATCCAGTGTCCTATCCGGGATTTGAACTCGGGCCGCCCGATTCGTAGTCAGACGCGCTACCGCCTGAGCCACGATAAAAATAATGTTTTTCCCACATTCTAGTAATGATGCCCCAAACAGACCAGCAACTGTTCTTTCAAGCGGCCGCGCGTCATGATAGTTTGCTATCCAAGCAATGCGAACATATATGTCACCTGTGTTGCTTACTCAGAAGGAGACCGTCAATGAGGTCATATCGAAACCTAGCCTAAAATTTTGCTAAGAGAATCTACGTCCAATAGAGAGGTAATATACAAAAAAATAGCTGCCCATATTAACAGCAAGGTACCGAGGTAGGGCCTGGATTATTTTTCAAAGTGTACAGAAAGTGTTTTTTTATAACTGAATAAAGAGAAGTCACTTCTGTTTCAATTTCGTCCTAGAATGAAACACTGCCGAGTTATAGTGTCACCTACCACACCATAGCATTCATGGCCAGGGACGCATTTAGGAAGTATGGAGGGTAGGAGGAGGTCTACTCGTTAGAAAATTCGGGTTGCCTAGATGTCAGGGTTACCCCACGTAGTTGAGTTGACGTGGTACGGTAGTTGACCCACATAGGTGAGTTCATGTGGTATGGACGTTCGTACAAGATTATGCCTTAGTTTTGGGTCGGAAAAAGTGATGACATAATCGAAGAATGACGCAAATTTAAGATGGCGGTTGTTATTATACATGTAGCTTGTCCTCCGGGCAGTGAGGTTCTCCGAGACTGTTTTTAGCTTACCATTGTATTTTATTTTAAATTGAAATAGATATAATTCGGAAAACAAGAATAGGAACATTTTGTCCTCTCGGCAAAGAGGTCCTCTGAGGTTACATTAGATTGAGAATTCAATTTCACGTGATCAGTAATTTTCCTAGATTATCTTTTAAAGACTTTTTGTGAGCTTTGAAATCATTGATCACCGCTTTCAGATTTTGTAAAAAAAAAAAAAAGAATTGACGCGCTGAATAATTCTAGGAGTTAAAATCATGGAGAGGGCCTTTATTAGTTTAACATTTTACGCTAAAAATATTGAGGAATTGAGTTAGATAGGGAAAAAAGTTAGTTTTTATTAAATACATCATGAGATGAATGATACACCTTTGTTAATTCTTTTGGAACTAAAATTTTGTTGCTATAATGTTCTAAGGTAAAATATAAAACGGGGATACAAGTTTAAAACGAGGGACTTTTCACGTGATTGCTAGAAGACATGACATATATAATAGTGATTTCTATGATGACATAATTTTTGTCTGATTCATAAAAATAAGAATGCTCTTTTCCTTATGTGAAATAGCTTTCTGATGGACTAAGTTGTTATTGATGTAAAGATGTAGTCTGGTCAAAGGAAGTTCATGTGCATTCTAGGAGGACATATTTGATATCTGATTTTAAAATTAAGAGTGGCTTTTCCTCATGTGAAATAACTTTGTGAATGAGTTATTATTCATGTAAAGATCGAATCTATTAAAGTGAACAGTAATGTAAGTTCTCTCTCCGGAAATAGCGCTAGATATAATCTTGACGTCACAAAAATACTTTGTGTGGGTGAATGGTCGAGTTGGTGTTATCGACCGCTGGAAATAAACTTTGCTATTTGACTGAATGCAATAATTTTCCTGGTAGGTGAATGCTCCTTACAGACATTTTAACTCATAATGTCTAACTGAAAATATGACGACTCGTATCTAGGGAACATAATTTTCTCATTTAGATTGTGTAGATGTGTGGAATTTTGGAAAACATGTTTTCATGTCAGTGGAGAAACTTTGTATGAAAAGATTAAATTAAAATGTACTTGTTAGTACTTACTGATGTCAGTGACGAAGTAGGAAATAGGATTGACTGAGTATTTTATTTGAGGTTGTTAGCAATTAAAGACTGACGTCAGTGACAAATTAGGAAATAGCGCCGGCTGACTATTTCATTTGAATGAGGTGTGAAATTTTAAAAAGAAAAATCATGCCTTCAGGTGAAAAGGTAATTGACAGAAAATGAGTTTATAGGTTAAGCTTGAATTTCACAGTATACAAGGTGAAGGTAAATGATAGAATATTCATTCTTAGCTAGGTTCTGAAATTGACTATATCATAGTTAACAAGGTTCACTATTCTGTAAGTGAATATTCTTCTAGAACATATATTGGTAAGTCTTTTTCTGCAATCATTGATTCATGGTAGAACTGGGGTGGCAGGTTGAGCGGTTTGTGGCACTATGTCACTAGCTTAATGATTTCGAGCTCGAGTTTCTGCGATTAGATTGTAGCCAATTGAAATACGTGTTTGATTGCTAGACGAACGGTTCCATTCTTTACTTTTCTTCCGATTACAGTGAATAGCCAATTGAAACACACGTTTCATTGAGTGATTATTTTTCTGCGATTAGATTGTATTAGAGCTATTTTAAAAATATCTTGCTTGAGATTTTAGTGTGTACTTAATTGAAAACACGCTTTGTTTACTTGCTTACAGTCAATTGAAACAAATATTAGGACTAATTTTTAATGACGCTTGGTAGGAGGAAAAAAGGAACATTATTAGACCTATTGTAAACAGGCTTTCATTGCTTGTGATTTAGTTGTATAGTTAATTGAAAAGTCCACAATACTTAAACACGATCTGTGCAGTACGTTGTAAGGATATCCACATCACATTCAGAGGATATCCATGGAATATTCACACAACATTTAGACGATGTATACAGCACATTGTAGGAATATCCATAGAACATTCAGAGGACGTCCACGGCACATTTCAAGGATATTCAGATCACATTCAGAGGATGTCCAGGGAATATTCACACAACATTTAGGGGATGTCTGGAGCACATTGTAGGGATATCCACAGAACATTCAGAGGACGTCCACGGCACATTTCAGGGATATTCAGATCACATTCAGAGGATGTCCAGGGAATATTCACACAACAATTAGAGGATGTCTGCACTGCATTGTAGGGATATCCACAGAACATTCAGAGGACGTCCACGACACATTAAAGGAATATTCAGATCACATTCAGAGGATGTCCATGGAATATTCACACAACATTTAGGGGATGTCTGGAGTACATTGTAAAGATATCCAGATCACATTCAGAGGATGTCCACGACACATTGTGGGGATATTCACATAACATTCATAGGATGTCTACACCACATTGTGAGGATATTTACATCATATTCAGAGGATGTTCACAGCACATTGTGGGAAATATTCACACAAGATTCAGATTATGTCCACAGCACATTGTGGGGATATTTGCATCACATTCAGAGGATGTTCACAATATATTGTGGGGAATATTCATACAACATTCAGAGGATGTCCACAGCACATTGTGTTGATATTTACATCACATGGTTGTACAATGAATGTTTGTTCTTTCAGTGATTTTAATTGTAGGAATTGAGTGACCATGTAAATATAATTGTCTAACTAGGGCTAAATATTAATGAAAGTTATTTTTTACATGTCAGATTTCAATTTGCTCGCTGTGAAAGGCCAGCGTGGTGAGAGTCTTCTACCTTTTGCTGTAAGAAAATACAATTGAATTAAGGTAAATAGATTTTTTCGTAACGGAATATTGTTTCATAATGGAATGTTAGGTAAATGGTGTTGTATGTGAATGTTTGGTCAACGTAGTTTCATATGAGATTTTTAAAATAACATTACATGTGAGTATTTTATAAAGCAATGTTGGTCTAACGATGTATTATATGAGTGAACATGTAAAGCTAAATTGCCTACAGAGGGTAAATATTAATGAAAGTTATCTTTTCATTTCAGATTTCAATTTGCTCCTTGAGAAAGGCTAGTATAGTGACAGTCTTCTACGTTTTGCTCCCTGAGAAAGGCCAAGTCTTCTATCTTTTGCTGTAAAGAAGACAATTTAATTAAGGTAAAAAGATTTTTCATGACGGAATATTGTTTCATAATGGAATATTAGGTAAATGGTGTTGTATGTGAATGTTTGATCAACGTAGTTTCATATGAGATTTTTAAAATAACATTACATGTGTAAAGTTTATAAAGCAATGTTGGTCTAATGATGTATTATGTGGTATTTTTTAAATGTATGTTCGGTCAAGGTAGTATTATATGCTATACTTTGTTTTAGATATATAAGCGAATGTTCTTTCAGGTAGGATTTTTTTATCAATGAATGTTGTTTCATCTTAAATTTTATAAGGGAATGATAGTTCATTGTCGTATTTTATACTTGAATGTTGTTCTCATATAATATTGTAGTTGTATAAAAAATGATGATTCTAAAAGTAAATAGTTAAAAGTTTTCATCTATTATTTATCTGAAGTTGAATTTGAATTGAACATTATGTTTTATATTAAGATTTCATTTGAATATTGTTTATTGTAATATCATTGTTAAAGCTAATTTTAGTAAGCATTCATTTCAATTGAACAGTATGTTTTCACTTAATTGTAATGTCTTTGGTAAAGGGATAAAAATACTAATGTATTGTTTTTATAATGTCAGCAATATGAGTGCATTGTTGAATGCAGTTAATGCTCTTTCGACACGTGAAGCTGAAGTGGGGTATGGAGAGAGGCAGAGAATGGTGGACACCAGGAGACAGGTATGTAATTACTCAGTGAATGGCTGTTATCCTACCATATCCAATCTGTTTGACTTCATCGAGAATCTTTGTGAGCAATCCAGGGAGGATGAAAATATATGTAGAGGCAGGCTGCGTGTGAGAGCAAGGAAGATATTATTAATTTAGGCATGGGAGGATTTTTCAGTAAAGATGAAATTGTGAGATTAGGCTGACAGCATTATTCCATCTTAGTAGATCTAGTGGATGAGGAAGGAGGGAGAATAGTTTAGCCTGTAGTAGCTATGCTCTTAGGGTTACTACCTCATATGGAGAGTGGTGATTTAGAGATTTATGTTCGTGTGAATGATGATGAATCTCTGACCATCATTCCTCGTAGGAGGTCCCTCCCTTCTTTCCCATTCAGTGTAGCTTCTAATATAGATAATGCTACCAGGCAATATAAATTAATTGTGACTTGTACTAGTGCTTGCACTACCACCACACCTCACTAGCGAGCACAATGACGTGTTCTTCCGAATTCTACCGTTTATTGTAGCACGATTGGAATATGTTCCCCTACCATATCCTCTTCCTCGTCACTCATGCCACCACCATCAGTACCTGCTCCTACTCTCAGTACATCTACGGATGAAGCTCTTCCCTCTACCTCTACTTATCCATTCCCCACCAATTCTCTTACTCATTTGTCAAGTACTTCATTTTCTCCTAGTACCAGCTCCTATTCCTAGTACCAGCCATGTAGACTCGCACAGACGTGTTAGGGAAAGTTTGGAGGGAGAAGAAGAAAATAAGATTGTGAGAGTGGATATGCATTCTCAGCCACATAATGTGTTGGAAATCTCATCGAGGGGGATATTGTTTGTAATGAAATTGTTGATTTTTAGGGAGAGGCTGATATTTTAATGATATTACCAAGTTAGAAAGGGAAGATGCTAATCATTGGGAGAATGCCTATCCCCAGCTATATGGAACAGGAGAAAATATGTTTGAAGTGATATCTCGCCGAAACAGAGAATATACTAGATTCCCTTTACATGGAGTAGAGGTTACCATAGATGATCGATAGCCGGCTAGAATTTTAAACCTCAAACAATATGTTGAAGCCCAGTTCACTTTCTCGCTTGAACAAATAGTGTCAGATGTGGAACATGCTAGCTATGTGTGATTCTCCATCGACAGTTCAAACGACAGCCTCGGGCGCCCCGTTTATATTTCATGGAGAAAACGTCCGTATATAACAGTTGATCATATTCTTTCCACTTTGGAAAGTATTTTAAATTCTAATGAAGTATTTCTCCTTGGTGAAAGAATTACAATCAAATGTCATATTACGGATCCGATACGTGGACAGGGTCGACCGAATGATAAAAAGTATCTCCCACTGGAGGAATACTTAGAAAAATATATCATTCCTGTTCCGACCTTCCCTGGCGATGGGGAGTATGATTGTCTTGCGCGAGCTTTATGTCTGGCTCGAAGTAAAGTGAGACAAGAGCAAAGACACACCTTATGCGTAACACACCAAAGTTTTGGGTTAAGAAAGGTAAAGACCTATGTAAAGCTGGAGCTGTTGACTTGAAAGTGATAAATGGTTTGGGCATTGAGGAATTAGACAAGTTTCAAGCACATCATGGCGATGAGTATCAAATTGTTGTTAACGCACATACTCCATTGATAAGGGATTTTACTGTTTGGTATCGGGAGCAGTGTACTATTACTAGCAAAAAGTTATTTCTTTTTTACAAAGAGAAACACTTCGTAGTAATTTCTTGTATAAGATCCTTTCTGGATAAAAAGGGGTGTTGTCGAGATTGCCTTACCTCCTATCATTATCGTATTGACCACAGGAGTGAATAAAAATGCGAAATGTGTGAGAAGAGACATATCATTACTGATGATGAAGAGAGTAATATTCAATGTAAGGATTGTTTAAGAACATTTCCTACTCTTTCATACTATCGCACTCATAGTATGGAAGAGAATAGAAAGCCCGTATGTTATCCAAACCCGAAGTATGGATTTAAAATTGATTCTCGTCGTCATTATGGAAAAATGATAATGTTTGTGGGTAACGTTTTTGTAATATATGTCTTTCGCATGTTGAACCGACGCACTTTTGTTTCGTTAAGAAGTTACAGCAGAAGCCTATTAAAAACCTCTTGTACGTTCCATGTAGAAACTCAATTACTAGAAAAGAATGAAAAGGGAGAAAGTGAGCATCGTGCAAACTAAGTCTGTATTTCTCACCGCTGTCACAATTGTAAGGATAAGGAAGTGCAATATAAATGTTTTGTATGTGGTAATGCAGAAGCTGATAGAGACTTTTTTTAATGACATGCAAGAATTTAAAATCCACGTCCTTAATCAAGGTCCAAAGTTCAAAAGAGTAGTGGGAATTGCACATAATAGTTCTCGTTTCAATACTTTACTAGTAGCAAGGAATCTTATTGAAAAACAATACTATTCCCGTAATATTATTGCACAAGGATACAATATTATACAATTATCGGTCGCGAATATTTCTTTTAAGGACCCCCTTTTGTTTTTAGGGGGAAAATTATCAAAATTATAGAAAACCATGTAATTACAAGAAGGGCGTCTTCCCCTTTTTATTTAATACGAAAGAAAACGAGATTCACGTAGGAGCGTGGCCTACAATCGATGTTTATGATCTAGATTAGAAATCCAAGGAAGAAGGGAAGGCTTTTCTTGAGTGGTATGCTAGAGTGAAAGATTCGACGCTCAACATGCAGAAAGAAATGCTTGAGTATTGCAAGAACGATGTATTCATTCTCACAGAAGCTGTGATTAAGTTTTCGAATCTTATTGAAGAGAATACTGGTTGTATTTAATGTTATCTTGAGACCTGTACTATTGCAGCCTGGGCAATGCAATGTTTCAGGTCTTCATACTTACCACAGAATACCATCCCCGTCATTCCTCCAATGGGGTTGCAATACAGTAATCATTTTAATAAAAATTCTTTACAGTGGATGAAGTATTTGGAGTCTCTTGACCCAAATGTTAGTATCCTAATCATTGCTAATGGGAGAATGCAAGCGGTTCTGCTTTGATTACTCGGGCACACTTTTATGAGTTTGGGTTGCACTTGTTTTTTTCGTTTATTTTAATTATGTTTTTAATAATAATTATTTTTATTATTTATTTGAATAGCTTATATTTAAAGCATAGCATTGAAGATGCTAGGAAGAACAGTGGATCTTCAAATATAGATGAACTCCCTAAGAAAACTTTCTTATCTTTACCTTGAAAAAGTAGTGTAAATTGTTATACTGAGGGGGCGTATGTTAAAGGTAATAACGGTTTTAATCGCTAAAGATAAAAGTTAGCGGCTTTTTCTTGTTTAATTTACTTACCTCCTTAGTGGGGGCTGCTGGAGGTGCCCACTTTTGTTATTAACAGTAACATGACTTTGATTTGGCTTCCGACTAAAAACAAGGGTGGGAAGGCCCACCTTAAAGTCAGGTCGAAACTGAGTGCTAGGTATTGCTTCTTGTTGTATGAGATAAGTTGACGAGCAACACCTTTTGGTTGCAAACCAAATATTATGATTAACTATTATCCTATGCGGGCCATTCTAGTGATCCTTGATTTCATTCGTGGTATAGGCCGATAAGTAGAATTAGGAGAAAAGTTATTGTTACGATGGTTCAGGGCATAATTATGGCGGTAGTGATTGTGATTGCCGCAG
>JAGDQP010025974.1:6936-20435 GCA_022664845.1 Lepisma saccharinum
TATGTGGAATATATAAATTTGAAATGACACAACATGTTTACATCTGTCTCTCTAGAAGAAATTAAAGAAGTTTTTAGGACCTTTTTTATTATTATTATTTAATATTTCAGAAATTGGAAACGACCCCCCCCCAAAAAAAAAAATGTTTCATGTTTCCCATTCCGTGTTCTAAAAATGTTTCATGTTTGGTCTTCTAAAAATTCAATTAGAAGTTTAAAAGGTATTAAGATGTAACCATCTCAGAAAGATACATAGACAGACCTAAACACGAACCTGATTTCTTATTGTCTCTTTTTGCCATCTTATGTAATAGAAGGCTAAAATGTTTCTTCAGCTTGACGCCACAGTTTTTCTTCATTGATTGCGATCAAAGATTTTTTTTTTAATTTGTGTTGCTGTCATCGGAAAAAGAAAAGAAGTCATAACTTATTTTCTACTTTTCAGTAATTTACGGCGAAACTTCTTTAGTTGGTAGGTTAATGGATAGTAATAATACCACTTAAATACTGTGCTATCTTTCCTTTTCCTATTCTTATGGATTTTAAACTTATAAATTCCTAATGTTTAAGTCGTCTTTTCGTTTCGTGAGTACTGAGAAAACTTCTTCCTTTTTTTTATTTTTGGAATTCGTTTTTCCTACTTTCTATTCTTGATATCCCTATAAATAGATTTCTTGAAATATCGCTGGGAGTGAAACTCACAACACTTTGTTTTCAGTGCAACGAAGATATTTATTTTTATCGAGGCCTTGAAAGACAGACGAGAATACAATTTTGGTAAGCAGATAGTGATAATGTACTACAGATATAGTGATGTATCCTATGGGGGGGGGGGGGGGAAGTGGCTTAAAGATTTGGTCTAGACTATAACATAATCATGTGAGTATGATCTTTCGAAAACGTTATTGTTTGTCTTCTGTTTAAATATGTACGGTATAGCGATTATAGAACTAAATTGTTTTCGAGTGCCACGAAGTTCATTAAATCTACTTACTGTAGCCTTCCCTATGAAATCCTCCATGTAGCTGTTTTGCTTTGGTGCTGAACATTTAAGTTCGATAATCTTGCTTACGCTGTAGCATACGCATTCCTACGCTGTAGCATTTATAAGTCGCTTTCCAACGTTGAGACAGTAGTTGTCATTTTGTATAATTTACTATCGATCTCTAAAGTGGACGAATACATATAGATTTCTGGGTGTAAAAAGTCAATCAGATTAGAAGGGTGAATTTAACTAAAAGTTATAGAAATAAATTGATTCAATTAATGTGTTCTATATTTTACTAAAGTGAACAAATGGTTGGTATGCTAGAGTTCAGATGTAGGTGTGGAATGTTTTAATATCATGGTTAATTTGTATAACGTTTAAAAATCGAGAGGTACAGATTATTTAAAAATAATAGTTTTGATATAGTTACAATGTATGATATATATGTAGAATAAATTCTTATTCGCTTGACATTCATGAAAGATGGAAATTTGAATGCCCAATAGGTCCTAATTCTCTGAAATTCAGGCTTTTACTACGTGTTAAAAGTAATAAATTCCAACTTCTCTTGATACGAGTGAAATATGACTGGTGATGTGTTTATCGCTTAGACTGGATCTTTGTTTGCGTGGGAGAGAGGAAGAGAGAGGGAAACCAGTATGTGTTATGAATGTCTGTAGAGAATCAGGTCGGTAGCAGTCCAAAATACCGGTGCAGAATTTCATGAGAGTTGAAATGTGAGCCAATAAATATCTTTTCTCCGGCAACAGTTTGGAGGAAAAACTAAAATACAAACGTATGTTTACACTTGTAGAGCTTCCGAAATTCCTGTCAGCTCAGCAGAAAGACAATTTTGTGTCTTCTGGCGTCAGCACGGAAAATTTCGCATGTGAAGTGAATTTGGAAGAAGGTTCGTTTCGTCTCACGTCGCACTTTCTGCTCGTTTCGTGATTTTTTTGATCGTGGTCTGCGTTCTAAAGATGTCTCTATTTTTTTTTTTTTCGAAAATAATGTTCGTATCCTTGAAGTGTGATGTTAGGTAGTAAAACTGTTAAGAGTGTAAACACTATTATTAAAGACAGTTAGCACGAGCTAATAGCATTAACCACCATACGTTCTCTTTACTCGAGTTTTCTACTCGGACCTTCATTTGATAGAGAGAGAGAGAGAGAGAGAGAGAGGTATATTACCAAGAGGAAGAGTGACAATTATCCAATTAGAAAGTCAAATCTTTATACGTTTCAAGGAAAAATAGATAATACCTGTATACCAATAATTATACTTCTTTGGACTGAAATTTTAGACATGAACAGTTAGTGTTTGTGAAGATTCTGTACATATTTGGTTATTTCTGATAAGAATCATTGAGAGAGAGTATGACTGAAAACATTTCTTGTCGCCATCCTAATTATTTAAGTTAAAATATTGAAACTACGTCTCAGGCCTTTACAATCTCCCAGAGAGCACTCTTCTGGTTAAGAAATGAGAAGGTAGTGACCAGGACTTTAACTGAAGGTATTCTCGCGGCGTAAGCAGGACTTAAAACCGCAATGTCTTTCCAGTGCTTAACTATAGTCAGCGTTCGTAACCGCTAGACCACGGAGGCTTGGTTTCTTGATCGAATAATCTGTTTACTAGAACTAATTATGAGTAGACTAAAACAATGACGATGTTTATATTTTCAGACTATTCCCGGTATCTGAAACACGTTTTAGAGTACTGAAGCATTAATGGGTTCGATCCAATTCAGTCTGGTATTTGGTTCATTGCTAGGCAGTTAATTTCTCTTCTCATACACGGGAAGTCTCATTATAACATATTCTATCAGCCTGCTCAGGAATGGCCACATTAGAAAACATAGATGCAAACTATTCACAAATATTCTTTTCTGATCATCTATAGTTTTGTGAAGGAAAGATTCATTCATTCATTACTTGATTTTGGTTCGAAACATATTTACTTACATTCAATTGAAGACCTGAATTGCAAAAGATCCCAAGTCCAACGGAGTATATTTTTCAGGGGAAACGAAAAACAGTCCAAGGTCTTCGTATTTTATCTTATTCAGCGGAAATTATTTTGTATTAAAAAATGGTTTCTGTGGTGGGATTAGGATCTAATGTATGCAAGTGGATAGCTCTTGTAACATAGATATCAATGAACAGAAAAAAATGCAAATACGAAAAATGTGGACTTGAGATGTTTTGCAATTCAGGTCTTGAATTGGACTCAGTGAATGGTCTATTTTAGAAATGATTACGTGAAAATATTATGTCAAAACGTTAATAATAATTTCAGTCAAAAGACGATAGACTACTGGCAACCATTATGACTGAGCAACCACTGTTGCTTATGCAGTATTGTGCTCCATTTCCTATCTAACTCAGAAACTCATCTGCGATTAAAAATATATAAATACTACAAAAAATTCTTCGTTAATGATCCTGTAACGGCCGTTTTTAAACTATGGAAGTTTATGTTTATGAGTCAGACAGGCAGATAACTTACATTTTATTAATCAGATATTCGTATGAGGCATGATGCCTTTCAGCGAACACTCTTCCAGATGGAGATAGCGGCCAGGACCATTGTCTAGGTACAATACCGGCATTTACGTGATGAAACTGAAGGAAACTTTAGTCAGTATGGATGACAGTAGAACTCGAACCACTATCCACTTCTTTCTTGCCTCTCCAGTGCCGTTCCAAAGTTCGTATGTTGCTTTACTTTTTGATAATATATAGATTTTTCTCTCTTTGAATCTCGTGTAGAGGTATTGTAAGTTCACTGTAAATTATTGAACAGAAATAGCTGGAGCAGAGCTCCACAAACCGGGAAAATATGTTTCAGTACAAGACAGGATAGTGACATGAGACCATTTTCCCCCTTTCCTCCCCATCGTAGTAAAGTATATATTTCAGTGTTTTGATATTGAAGTACATTTCAGTATTTTGAAGATTGTGGTGGTAATATTAAATTTTAAGAACTAACCTGATTTGAAGCGTACAGGGAAAGAAGGGGGGAATGTCCACTTTTAAAAAAAAATCAATTTGCCCTCGTAACAAGTACCGCTCAGAAAGTTTCAGTTGAAAGCTAAAATAGAATCATAGCAGTTTTAAAAATATGGAATATATACGAGTAAATAAGAGAGTTGAACTTTAAAATTAGTTATACGAGAAATCACCTTTCCCCTTCTTTCCGTGTACGCTTCTGTTGTTATCATCAAAATATTCGTCACGAACATCATTTCTTCGCATTTTCAGAGAATGACCCATAAATTTATATTGTATCTCGTTGAATGAGTGGGACATTTAGTTTGCTAAAAATCTGTTGGCCTGGTGGTTAGCAGATGGATATTCGTTATAACAATAGACTCGTGTAAAATTGTTTCCTGAGTTTTTCTTGTGTTCAGAACAATTTAACAATGTATTTTAGGTAATTAAGACCATTCTGTAAGTACTAATAACGTGTAGTAGTAGCACATGAACACGAAACCGACCAAGAGAGACTGTAAATAGAGTTGAGCTCTTTGAATTTCTTGAATAAATTGTTTTCATTATACGTAGATGGTTCGTGAATGAATGAACTGAATTGTATGGGTGGTAACAGCACTATGACTTACGCCCATCCCGAAAGATGATTCGTGAATTTTACACTCACATAAAACTTCCATAATATCCCAATGCTAAAAACTAAGGTTTTACCTGTTTCGTTTACTCAGAGTTGCTTGACACTTCGTGCAAGTTTCAGACATACTTTTCTTCCATCCGTCATTTTATGTCAGTATCAACTGTAGCTTGGTTCCTCGTAATTGAATAAAAGCATATCGTGAAAATTATATTATTTGCATGCATTTGTGTATAGTGTAATATGCATGACAGAGGAGTAAGTTTAAGAAACTAGCATCTGTGTACCTACCTGTTAATATGTTTGCACCTTGTATTAAATAGTGCGTTTAGGAAATGCAAAGTAGGTTTTCTTTCGTGAAACAAATGAGCAGATTAAAACGGAAAGGAGGAAAGGTTGATTGTATTGAGATTTTTAGCAACCTCCAAAGCAGAAAGTTAACTGAATTTATAACTCTCATACTAGGTTTTCTAAGTAGAGGAAGGAAACACAAGAATATTTATGCCTTCAATTACTTCTTGTGCATGGTCGCTTTTTCTTTTCCGTCGTGGTAAGAAGCACCATCAGCAAGAACTTTGGTGTGTCTACGTACAGGTTCTTCCTGCTTATCGTACTCAAAGAAAAGGAGTTTTGTTAGAGGCGATTCTGCTTCTGGTGGTGGGAGAGACATGAAAGAAGTCTGGTGGTATACATGTTTTACATTGACCATAGATTTGTATGGGAGGAAGAACTCGTTTTAGCTTTTTCTCTACCTATTTTTACTCTCTTCCTCGTTCGCCTCTGAATGTTCCTGGTAAATACCCGAAAGCTTTGTTATACGAGTGAATTTGTTTGGGGAAATGCTTTAGAGAGGTTGGGAGGGGGCGCTTTCGCAGGTAGCAAAGCAAGTAGCTCGGTAAACGGAACAGGAAGAGCAAGAAAGACCATGGAGATGAAGTGTATGAAAGGGAGAGTGTAGTGGAAAGAAAATGAGCTGGCAGACTACGAGAAGAAAAGAAAGTGTTTTTTTTTCTTTTTAAGGACAGACGAGCAAAGAATAGATCCAGAAGAAATGAGAAGATAAAAAAAAAAACTTTCAAATGGGAATAAAAGAGGAGGTCTGAGAAGGTGTATAAATGTATACGCAGGCACGTACACACATATACTCACACACTTGAGTTCATGATCTGTATGTGAGATTACGAATGCTGAGCTTCTGTTCCTGTCTAAAAATATTGGTTCTCTTGAATTAGCGTCGAAATCGGCAGCGAAGAACATCTGATTTCGTGTTTGTGTGTGTTGTGTTGACTTTCCCCCTTATCGGCAGTTAATTTAAGAGTTTTTAACTTTTAGGTATGTACTTAAGAGTATACAATACCTTTGGGACTAATTTATCTTATATTTCTCGATTCACACAAAAACTAATATCTTTATAGAAAAAGTGAAAACAAACAAAGAATTATATTAATATTTAAGAGGAAAAGAACAACCATTATCATTATTGTTTGAAAGATAATTTGGCTCGTTGAATTTTAATTAATTAAAGTTTTATTAGGGTAATTGGTCTTCGCATTATAGTGATAACTAATTGTTCTTTCCCTCTAAATACAGGAAAGTTTTCACATTTTCGATAAAGCTATTAGTTTTTATGTGGATGGAGCAAAATAACAAAAATGGCCCTCAAAGTTATTGTAGGGAGTTTACTTTTATCATTTCTTTTTAGATAAGTTTGTATTGGTTTCAAAGATGCATTATTTGACAATAATTGGTTTCGTTCATTGCTAATTCTGGTTGTATTTCTCGTATCATGCCTCTTTATTCTATAGTCCTTTATTGTTTGTTTCGGTGCTTACTTTTCTTTTGTCGTCGTTCTCAGATGTTCCTAATATCTTTTTTTTACGAAGTTATCCAGCATTATACATAAAAGTTCTACTATAGGATGGATGTATTTTCACGCACAGCATGCTTTGTGAGCTACGTATGTTCAAAAATGTCAAGGTTGTAAACGGGATGTGTTTAGTGATCTCCCCTTACTTTAGTGGTTTCATATATATAAAGTGACCGATGATGGGCACCTCTAGATATTTTCACAGAGACGCTGCAGATGACGGAAATAAGGTGATATATGGAGAAACATAGACGCAAGTGAACATTGTGCTGGTTTATGAAGAATCAGTTAAGTTACATTTTATTTTTGTAGCTTCCCACATTTTGTAATAAAATCAAAGGTGGAAATAGTCGTTACTTCTAATTATCCACAGTGTTAACCTGTGTGGACTAGGTATACCAGCTGTGACGTGGAAAGTGCGTGTACTGCACCTACACTAGTGACGTTCACCAATTGTGGTTCTCATGATGGTCAGAGCGGCCACGATAGGACAAATAACCTATAGCTGTGTATTTTCCCGTGACTTTGCTCAGTATAGCAATTATGTAAACTACGAAAGTACGTTTCGGCTTGAATCCAAGGTACAATACGGGTTCGCAGGTCAAGAAGTGATTCCACTCGCTGCAAACACCATCTTTATTCACATCGCTCTTTCTTTTCTTCACAGTACGCTGAGTACAGAACTTTTGCACAAGTCCTGGTAACAGACCTTATGTCAGTGACTCCAGATGGGGGATGCACATTGTTGCGTCTCAAATAAGGCATGGCTTTGCCGCTGGAAGAAATACAAATTCATACTTCAAATACTTTTATTCCTGAAATAATTAACAAGAATTCAAACTCAAAGAATACTACTTAAGACTGAATCAAAGTTGGTTTTCCTTGCCTTTTTTCGCCTCACGTTGATCATTCAAATTTGAAAATATATGTGTTTAGTACTTCAACAACATGAATCACACTGCCTTTGGGCCACAGAATTATTTCCAAACACTTTCTGGACATTATTCTGAACACATTTTGGAAGTTACTGTTAGTATTTGAATATCTGTTAAAATCTGGTGATACTCTTTATTGAAGTACAATATATTCATTTTAGTCGTCGAAATTATTATTTTCTGTCTACCTGAATTCAGTTTTGGGTAGAGACAAAACGAAAAGAAGAAACAGGAAAGCTATTTGGATTAAGCCTTAAATTTCCGATAATTTATTTATTTAACAAATTCCAAATAAAACTCAGAGGCCATTTTACTTTGTTTGTAGAGAACACATTGGAAGAATTTGGGAAGGAATCGGCCCTGGCCTTACTTGATGTACCATACCTGCATTTTATTGGTGTGATCAGTAAATCCAAGCGAGAAAACTCAGTCATGATTGGCGGTCCCTGAGCACGAAGCCAAGACCTTCCGAATACGAAGTAAAGGCTCTACAAACTGAGTTATGATTGGTCTTGCTTACCATATTAATGTGTACATTTTGCCATACAGTGATTTCATGAATTGATTGAAACGGTACTGTTAATTAATAGTGTATATCGCTTCTTTGAAATAGGGATAAACAATATTAATTAAACACGTGTGCACATTCCTTATGTATGGGTGTGTGTGTAATCAGTACGTACCAAAGATTAAAACAAATAGATTCCGATTGTTTTGTTTCGAGTAAACATTCACTTTTCTGTAAATTTTCTTCGTGTCACGCAAAATATAAGTGAGCGACTGTAATGCTGAAATATAGTGTTATAAAAAAGGAGAGAGGGAGGGACTGGCAAACAATATATTTTATCGTTTAATCTTATTGATTCTGTAATGACGCTTGTAATCTCTAGTAAAACCATTATTGACTACCGGTTAACTTGTTTTAAACGTGTATAGAACATCGTTTTATTAGCATTGTGGCAAACATCAGGCGGGGTAAATAAATTCTGTTTGTAATTACTATGTTGGTTCTAACCACTCTTCTCACTGTAGTTATTCAATGATAGACGGTGGAAAAACAAGTAGTCATTATATTATGTCTCCAAGCAAGTCTAGTCGGTGTATATATCCTTGTACATTGAAAGTGATTCAAGAACTTCGAAAGCAAAATTAATTGCTCATGCATATTTCCATTTTCTTTTCTTTTTTTTGCTTCCCACGAGTGCTTTTTTTCTAAACTCTTCTTTGAAATATGTTTCTAGTTGTGATTCCAAAGTTTTCATTTCATATAATTTAATATTCAGTTCTACTGAACTGTGTGTGCTCTTCTCTGCCACTCTTAAAAAAAATGTTACTTTTATTTAGCTGTATGACCTCCAAATCCGGAAAAAAAAATAGATATAAAATTACCTGTTACATATAAATAAGCTTTGGTGTGAAAGAATTCAGTGTATTTCTGTTGCTTCTAAATATCAATAAATAATGTTAACCACGATTCAAGCAATCTTACTAAATTAAAAGTCACTGAAGTTTATATGTAACATGTTCATATATGTACGGTTACATATAAATTTTTTATAAATAATAGGACATATTTATATGTCACTCCGTTATATATACGGTTACATATACAGTTTTTATAAATCATTCCGTAACGTTTAGTTTACCACCTTTAGCCATCTTGTTCTTATTTTCCCAGAAATGGGAAATAATTAATTAATCAACATTTGGGATTCATTCCTATCGCTAATTGACAAAATCGAGAAGTGATTAAAATGTGTAATGTGTCTTAGTAGTGCGTAATTCGTGGTAGTAACGTACTGTATGTCTTCGAAATTTGAACACCGCATTTACCTATGTGGAAAGATACACCGGTATATATTGTACCGTTTCGTTGTGTTGATTTCTTCGGTTGGCAGTTTCGTCTATTCGGTGATTCGCTAGACTTTTAACTAAACGACCCGCTTTCGAATCCCGCTTGAGGATTTTTTACTCCCAGTATCTCTGAAAACTGAATTGTCTGTTTTATATCAGTCAAGTTACTGGAAATTTCCATGCAACTAAGTTGCGTACATTCGGTTGCATGAATGTATCCGAATATTTTAAATTTACGTTCATTTAAACGTCATACTTTCTAGAGTGTGTACCTCATTCCATATCATAATCGCACATGTGCGAATACGACACTACAGATGTTTCTGTTTAATGTTAACTGTCAGGACGAAAAGCGATAAATCTGTTTTGATTTAAATTACTTGTCAATACCACTCTTCATTTAAATTCAACTGGAGAGTGGGAAAATGGATAGATACACTGTCATGAAGGGAAGAAGTGACATTCTTTCACGGTTGAAAAGCAGCTTTTGCAAACTTCGCTGATTACTTGTGAAACTTTTCACTTTTGGATTTGAACACTTCTCTGTATATTTTTGTCATTTATTTGGTAACTTACGAAAGGAGTTTGTGGAAGCGACGGTAGAACGTGGATCGTGAACTCTGGGATTGCCGTTTTATTTTTACTAACTGAGCTATGCAGAACACAATAAATTTGCTGTATTGAAGAAGTTTGATCAACAAAATACGTTATTATTAATATTATGATTATCAAGATGCATTCTAAAGAAAATGTGAACAAGAAATGTTTTATCAATAATCCTCAAAAAATAATTGTTCAGTGCTTGGTTTAAGTGAATTTTATTTTTGGCCTTTAGGCATCTAAGCCTCAAGCCGGGATAGGGGAGAGGAAAGGATTCGGGAAGGTGTCAGCCAGGGTCTATATTAAAGGTGCCATCCCGGGTACGACAGGAAAATCCCTGCAAAAACCTCAGTCAGAATGATCGGCCACTGGGATCGAACTCACAACCTCCCGAATACTACGCCAACGCTCTACCACTGAGCCACGGTGGCTCGGTGCTAGGTTTAAGTATTCCTTTATAATGAAGTCGATTTTCTGGGTTCTACCATTGAGTATAGTCTCCTACATGGTCTAGGATTCTAGTCTCAATGAGAACATTATTGTATATAGTAGTTCGAAATTCACATTAAGCTGGAAGGCTCTGGTACTTAGGATGCCATTTCTATCCAGTGGAAGGCAATGGCAAACAATCACCGATTCACCTTGTTCGGGGACCTTCATCTGATAGACCTACCTCTGGATAGAACGCCGATTATTATTATTATTACTGTTACTATTATTAAGAACTTATTTATTTTTATTTTGTCAAATCATTGACTCATGGCTTATAGAAACATTGTCAGTGAGATAAGATTCTTTTTCTGCCTCATACTTACAACATAAAAACGAATAAATGCAGTAAGAAAATGTAGTTTATGGATTTCGGACACAACCAATATGGGGAAGTAGAATAGTACATAGTTTCGGAAGTCTAATTCAGTAATTCGCATTACAACAGCAGCAGTAAGATAAGAATCCCGAAGAGACACTCTTGTACAATATTTTTTTTTATTAAAAAAAAAAAAAAAAAACTACAAAGAAAGACGTTCGTAAAGCCACGTTTTGTAAGAGTTTTATCTTTCTTGCAGAAAGAAAGAGGAAGAGATCCTCCTCATATTCTCTCATTTTTATACTGATAGCGTCATCCCTGAAAAGACCATTCTTTTAGTTCATGTGCCTGTTGATAGGTCTACTTCTTTTTTATTCTGTGGTCTCTCGGAAACAATCTTGGAGGAGATTCATGCTGTTTTTGTCTTTACTCTTTTAGGTCCATCATCACACAGATAGCATTTGCTCTGAAGTCAGCCGTTGCCAGTTTTCTAGCTTAAAAAAGAAGAGCACCGCCGAAAGGATTCATGTAATCTTGTGATTCATTTCTGACAATGAAAGTTAAATTGCTATGATCCACAGAGCCAATAAAAGTAAAAGTAGTTTTTTTTTTTATATATATATATGTGTGTGTGTTTTGTTCCTTCTTTCTTCTTTATTCGTGAGAAAAGTCCAAGTGCCAATTACATAAAGACGAACGAAGTGTCCAGTTAGATGGAAAAGACAGCGCAAAGGCTTGTGGGAGACTTTGAGTGAAGTCGGAGGAAAAAGGCTATCTGAGGGTGAAGGGGGACGGGGGTAGAGTTGTAGTAGTAGAGGGAAGCTTGTGAGGGGAAGTGCGAGGTTACGGGACTCTGATATCGACCCGTAGTTCCGTGTGCATAGGGCCGCAGGCGTGTGGTTTCTGTGGGTTTGATACTCTGCGAATGAATCCGCTCCGCAAACAACTCACTCTTTACCAAGTGAATACACGCTGATTGGCTCCTATGGTATATTTTGATAATTGGAACAGATTTTTTTCTCCTTCTAATTGTTCTCGTTTGTTCATTTTCATTAAAAAAATAATTGGGCAAAAGTGAAGAATATATTTTGTTCAGTAGTTAATCAGCTAATTCGCTGGAGAAAAGCGTATAGGTAATGGACACGCATGGCTATTTTCTGGATGTTATACATTATCAATTCCAGGTATCAATCTAAATGTTTCGTGGTAAAAGATGATCAAAGTATGATCAAAGATAATTTTAAAACAAAAGCAGTAGCTTTGAATTTCTATTGTCTAGAGAGAGAACAACAACACTTCATGTTCCACACGATGAAGATTATAAATTAAAATTGTGAATTTAAGTGAAAAGCGTGTATATAATGTCTTAGAAGGTTTCATTTTGCTAATTCACCGACAAAAAATAAAGGTAATATTGATATTGTACACAGAAAGTTAGAAATTGTTTCTGGTGACCAAACGCAAACAACCCAATGTTTGGTTTTCAACATTACATAGAGAGATTTCCTATTGTAATTTAAAAATATTTCTAGTAAATACATGTCAAGATTTAATTTTTGCTGTACTAAAATTTTCAAACTTTAAATTCAAACTCACAGCTTAAATAACAGAAAAAATGAGCAAAAATCCTCTACCAATGTACTGGAATTTAAAGTCTCACTATTTTAATATAGAGTGATTCCACGCATCACTCACTGATATTTAGAATACACTTTTCGCCTTTAATTGCTTTATAACATCTCTCACAAGTTTGAAAAGGCGACTTTAGCACACCATTTGATAGAGGAGACATTAAAGATTACATTCCCTGTGAAAGAACACATAATCAATAAAAACACTATGTATTATTTAATGTTAAAGTTGCTGTCACGCACTAACATTTTTGCAACCCGCACTTACACTCTGACATACATTTTCCCCAAACTCTCTGAAACTATAGGCCCAACAAAATTTTCTGATATACTATATCCAAGGGGAGGAATGTGTTAAGTTTCATTTCTATTAAAAAATATTCCAGAATATATAAATATAATAAGCGTGTAGGAGGAAAATACACGCACTGACATCTGTGAATTATTAGATGATTTTACCTTATAAGTATTGATTTATATTTGCACATTCTGATAGAAATTATTGGACTTAATTACATATCTAGATAAGATATCACTGTAAAATATAATGCGTGCCCAAAAATTCTTGTATTCCAAATTTATAAATTTTAAATCCTTAATCCTTATTAGAGCGATTCTACGTATATGAGAAGCCCAGAAGTAAAAAGTCAAACGTACAGTGGACATGTAGTAGATTAGTACAGTCAGTTCTTGAAAGGTATTGAGGATTCAAGTAAGGGAGAGAAAAGGGCGCACGGGTCCCGCAGAGATTTGCCCAGGATTTTCAGTTTGGGGTGTAAATGCAAAATTGGGAGGGTGTAAGTGGAATTTTGGACGGTTTCCATCCTTTATGACAAAAAAAATAATTTGGGGTACGCTCGAGAATTTGGGGGTGACACTCCCCATTGGGGAGGGAGGTCTGGGAGAATCACATCCTCTAGCACAGGACTGGGGTGGCAAATAAGGATGGGACATTGTACACTTTTAGCTCCTTCGAAGGGATGGAAAAATTGGATATTACTCTCCTTACAAAACTACAAACTGCAGCCCTGGGTATACGATGTGTGTTTACTCTGAATATTTTAGCAAGTCTGAGTACAAATGCATAGTAAGCTTCTGTTGTTTGATTATTTAAAAGCTATGATTTTACTTAATTTTAATTTAGAGTTCTTACAACTAAAAATGTAAGAATGCAAAATTTAAAACAATAT